>CAUYQG010103672.1:0-11164 GCA_963574415.1 Tarsius wallacei
GTTCCCTTGGTTATATATAGCCTTGGTGTGGTGAGTTTCTCAGCTGCTAGATGTGGCAGTCCTCTACTATGTACCTGCACTGGCCCACAGCATCCTGAGTGGCTGAAGTGATTTGGAACATGTTGTTAGCTGGCGTTTGGAATCAGGCCTTCCCCAAAGCTGAGGTATTATGTTTGGTTTTATGGGCTGTACTGTTGATCTTTGGCCAGGAGGTAAGGCTTGTGGAAGAAAACCTGCTGTAATGGTGGCTGTAAGGCTCCTCCTTGATGAGTGTTGCTCCAAAGAAGTGCCCAGTCAGCCTAGACTGAGGGAGGGTCTGTGGGAATATCTCAAGTTCTTTATCTCTTTGGCGTCTGGGAGGAATGAAGGGGAAAGGAGCTGAAGCTCCCTTCATGTGTGCACTCTTAGCTACCCCAATGGGGATTAGGAGGGAGTCCCAGGCCACTGGGGTAATGCTGTTGCGCAGAGCACAGAAGAGTTCTCAAGGAGAGTGAGAGGTCACTATGGCAATGCATCCCACTCAGGTCCTACCTTGGCCCCTGGCAATCTGCAATCTTAATGTCAAGGTGCAGCTGGTTTTAGGGCATCAAGTGTTCTCAGGCAATCAGCCTCAATTCTCAGGCAACTGTCTGCAGCCTCAGTGTTTGCTCTTGGGGCCAGTTCCCTCCCAAGCTGGGAAATGGCTGCTGGTGCTGCTCGTGGCTTTTTTCCTGTACTGCTCCACAGCAGAGTGTGGCTGTGGGTAAGGCATTTTCCCTTGGGGTCTGGGGTTCTGCAAGGCTCACGGGGCCCTGCAGCTTCACAGCATGGGCAAAGACTCCTGAATTCCCCTCACTCACCTTTCCCACTGCATCCAGAGGCTGTGGTGGACTGTGGTGGTACAGACAAGAGTCTGGCTAGTTCCAGCCCAAGTTGGTGGAGTTTTTTTCTTTTTCTTTGCTCTAAGTGGCTATTATCTCTCCTTTGGAGACTTGTGGGACATGCTGCTGGATCCATTCCTCTCTGGGCTCTGAGGAAACTCTATCTTGCTTCACTCTGTAGGAGAAACTCTCTCTAGCTGCCTCATATTGGTCATCTTAATCCCATCCAGAGCTGGGGAGAATTCTTTACATCTGCAATAGAGCCAAAGCCCAGCAGTATTGACATAACCAGGGAGCTTTTTAGAAATGAATTAGACATCTGAGGCCCAGACCAACTGAATCAGAAACGGGTGCTAACGAGATGCTAAGTGATTCATACACACAGCAAAGTTTGAGAAGCCCTTCAATTTCAATTAGCAAATTTGGCAGAATGCCTTTTTGATCCTGTGTTTGTTTGCCAGGAGATACAAAGTGTTCCTTCTCCTCTGTCTTGTCTAAGTC
This sequence comes from Tarsius wallacei, assembly GCA_963574415.1. NCBI lineage: Eukaryota > Metazoa > Chordata > Mammalia > Primates > Tarsiidae > Tarsius > Tarsius wallacei. The sequence goes on from CAUYQG010103672.1 coordinate 1,362, forward strand.
TACGAAACAGTGTTAGTAAAAACACAAATTCCAGGAGAATTCAAAACAAAAAGACACTCAAATTCTAACTTAAAGGGTGAGGACCCTTCTAGTTCCTTGATATGACACAAAGAAGAAAGCTAGATAATGCACCAAATGAGATGTTTGAAACCTGTGAACAAAGGCAAGGTCTGCTAATGCATTAATTTCCACTATCACTATCCAGGCGAAAGGAGTTTGTTTATTTAAATGTTTTTCTTAAAAGGGGTTTCATCTGACAATCGAAAGCAAAAAAAGGTATACAAAATTGCTACGGAGAATTTGAATGTAAAAAATTCTCACCTAAGACTCGAAATACTAGCCTATTAAAATTACATTGAAAGAGGGGAGACTCATGCAAAGTGGACGATTAAAGAAAGTCTAGAGCCAGTGGAAAGGAGGAAGAATGATGAGGGTATAATGAATACATCTGCCATTCCTAAATTCAGAAATGCCAGCCCTACAAAGCAATGCCTTGAATACAAGGCTTTATTGTTTCTGGCTCTTCACCAAGCTGGTACTGCCCAGTTTCATGGATAACAGTACATTTGATATATCAGAATTGGGGAAGGAGAGAATTCTACCATCTACAGATTTTTATGCAATGCAAAAAAGAGGTTACAATAGATGGACTGGGAAAATGAGGGAAACTTGAATTACTACGTTCAAAGGAACATTTTTTTGTACTTTTTTAAAATTAAAATTTTCATGATGTATGGGGTAAAGACCTCTTATTTCACCTTATCAAGATGCAGAGAAAGCAAAATATGGGGAGAGATTCAGTAATGCAAGTAAGAATTAAAAAGGGAGCCTAAGCATGTTAGGAAATCCATGGCAAATTAGGGACACAGAGGGCAAAACAACAACAAAATGCTGAAAATATGAAAAAATAGGAAAAGAGTTGATACTTTTGTAACTACTATGTGGTGTACATACTTTATATTATTGCATTAATTATTTTTAAATGAATCAAAATAAATATATAATATCTCTTTTTTATGTATGAGTAAACTGAGGTTAGAGAGATGTTGACTGGGTCACATAAATAGCACATTATGGGGGAAAATACAAATCAATAACTAGTGTTCCAAAAGTCTATAGTATGAGACACTGTGGGTTAGAGTCATTATTAATTTATCACTGAGGTATTGAGGTAATAGTGATAATAGAATTCAAGTGTATTTGTGTTATTCAAAACATTCATAATGCCCGATATATTCTATGTATAAAAATATGATTGGCTTAAATGCATGATAGCATTATTACAGACTTTTTAAATCTTTATGGTGCCTGGGAATTAGCATGAGTCTAGAAACAAGTAAATGAAAAAAGCTAATAAAAATGGCAGAAGAAAATTATCTGTTTCACATAACTGAATCTCATTCATTTATTCAACAACTTGTATTGAATGACTATTTTTGGTCAGCACTTTTAGGCAGTAGGAATGTCAAGGTAAATTAGACAAGATCTTTATTTTTTAGGGGTTCCCTTTAGTTGAGAGGGCAGAGGTAATCTGAACATTATAATTCGATGTGAAAAGTGCTATAATAGAGACAAGAAGCACAAAGCACACAAGCATTTTTAAAAAAGAGAAAGAATCAATCATGGCATTGTGTTCAAATATCTTTGGGAATTGAGGCACCCAGAATAACAGAAGCTTATTCCATCTGCTAATAAGGCCAAACACCAAGGAATATAAAATTTAAAAAGCAAAAACAAGCAAGAGAACCAAGATTCCATGTGGAAGTAATCTCATCCATGCCCTCTACTCCTCTACCTTCAGTTTGAATACCACAAGTTTGTGTTACTATTTGGTTAGCTGTTTCCTTGGGGCATGTAATAAACTTAACTGTTATATATCAGCAGCTTTTTAATTGATCTTCTTACATCCATTTTGGTCTTATGCCAATTCATTCTTCACATTGTAATTCAAAGTCTCTTTTCAAATTGCAAATCAGATCAGCTAACCTAACCTCTCTTTGTTTTCAAACTTCAATATTGTCTCATTGCTCTTGGAATAACATGAAATCCTGTACAGACTGCGCAGCCTCACCTGCTCTTCAGTCCCATCTTCCACTGTTCTCACCCTGCCCATCATCACCCCATCCATCCTGTGGCTGTACTGACATGTTTCTAAATCTGGTACCTATGGCAGGCTCCCCAGTCTCAGAAATCTTTGCATGACTGCCTCTTGACTACCAATGTAACCTGATAAGTTTGTAACCTTCTTTTCATCCTGCATACTCCAATTAAGGACCACATATAATTCACCCTTAAAAAAAAGTACCTTCCTTTATTATAACATAACAGTAGTCAGAGTAGTCAAATCTTAGTATTTCTAGAGTTAGAAAACCTGGGTTCAAATTTTAGCTCTAGCATTTACTAGTTGTGTAATTTTGACCTCATTTTCTTCATTGGTGGAAACTGGTAGAAAAATTAGTAACTGCTCCTAGAATAATAAGAAAGTTAAATGATATTTTACATGTAAAGCATTTTCCATTATATTTCTAATTTAGAATTCATTCTCTTTCATTTAACATTTGTTTTCTTCACCAGACTTTCTTCTCTTATTTCTTTTTCCTGCCTCTGTTAATGTTCAGCAGTTTTCCTATGTGTTTGGAATGAATCTAATTTTATGAATCTGCTTGTACTCAGAGTAAAATACTGGTTTCAGGACTTATGTCTTGCTTCAATCTTGGGGGAGGGAGGGAAGTCAATTGCTCTCTTTAAATAGTGCTTCCTTACCATTGTCTTCAGTCTTTTTCCTGGATCTTTATTATTCATGTGGAGAAAGTGTTGTGCCTCAATGAAAAACTGTATTGTTTAGACCTGGAGTCAGCAGACATCTTCTGTAAAAGGTTGGGTAGTAAATGTTTTAGCCTCCATGGGTCATATGGTCTCTGTTGCAAATGTTCAACTCTATGTTGTAGTGTGAAAGCAGCTACAAACAAGATTTAAATGTTGGGTGTTGTGTTTCAATGATACTTTATTTACAAAAACAGGCAGCAGATTAGATGTGGTCCACTTCTATAGATTGCCAACTCCTGGCTTAGTGTATACTCTTCTTGGTTATCTGAGTCTAGCTTTAAATTGCCTTTGAGCTGCTTTACCACTCCATAATTTTTAGATAACTGAAAGCAATGAAAAAGAATTCTTCCATAGACATGAGAATTCTGACGCATGGAGGCTCAATTCATTTGTCCCTCAACCTTGCATGGAAAAAACCCGTTTCATGTCATCTATTTGTAAATTCATTTTAATGTTTCATTAGTCAATGTAAATGTGTATTTCTTTGGCTTCTTCAAATCAGTTGTAACATTTTACAGATTCTTTCATTAATAATGAACTAAATCAAACCTTTAACATGTGTTCATTTTCAATCTGTATGAGAATTATGATTTTTAATTCTTATTTTTCAACCTAAGTATATTGGAATTTCTCAGTCTTTATGGCACCTAATTGGTTTTTCACAGTTTTAAACCTCTTTCTTCTATTTCATGGTGAATTCTTAGAATTATATTAGGAATACTAATTCTCTTTTTGACAATATCCATTCTAGAATTCAGTCATTCATTGAATGCCCCATTTGAAGGATTCTTTTTCTCATTTCTCACATTTCTACTTGATTTCCACATTTCTTGTTTATTTGCAACCTGATTATCTGCATGTCCTCCTAGCCAATGCAGCCTCTATCCAGACCAGGAGCACAGCATGAGATGTTCATCCTATTTCTAAACCTAGCCATGTCTTTTTTGGTATTTCTTGCTATCAATGATATGTTTCTGAAACAAAGGGACTAAGACAAAGCATGATAATACCACAATACCTTGACCATCACTGTGTTTATTATTCACATTGTGTAGCATAACTCATTTGAATTTTAAAAAGTAAAATAAAATTGCATTGACAGAAAAGTCAATTAGATACAATACTTGGAAAGACATAAATAGGAATAATTTTTAAATATTTGAGGAATGGGAGCTTGATAATTAATTTTAAAATAAACTTTTAAAAACAAATGAATGTTGCACTGATGTCTACAAATTGATAAGGGGTTTACAACCACTTCCATATGCAATCTTCAAACATTAAATATTTCAAAATTACTTTAAAAATAATTTTAACACTTGTATTTTTTCCAGAACCTTCCAGTTCTAAAGGTCATCCATTAGTCTGGTGTATACTTTTGAGCTATTCTGTCCATCACCTATTAAGAAGATAACATCTTAATTTAAAGGAGGTTTATACAAAGAGACAGAAAATTGAGTACTTAATGAGTTTGCAATGATTTCTTTCAAATAAACTTAGCACATCTGCATTGCTGGGTATACATATGAAGAGTGAAATTTGAATTTATTCCTTGAAGCTTACTTGTAAATGGAAAAAGTATATATTTTCCCATTGTGATATCCAAAGATGCCTGTGTTTCCTTGGTTTCTTTCTATCAAAACTTAAGATAACAGATACTGGAGGTTTTTTTTTCCCATTTATTTAGTTTAATGTTTGCAAACATATTTTAAACTTGTGCATCACTTTCATACAATATTTATCTTCACTCATTAATGTTAAAACATTTATTTTTAGAAAATATAGTAGCTGATAACATTTATACTGATAAATTCTACATTTTATTTTTAGGTACATGAAACTAGTAAAATCAAAAAAGATACATTTTAATTACATACAAAGAGCATACCACATATACTTTATTAAGCATTTCTAGTATATTTTAGCACTTTTGGGGAAAAAAATTTATTTTAAAGATATAAGGTACAATTCAGTGTTAGGTACATATGTGGTCATCATACGTACAGGGTTAGGTATATATGTGGTAAAGTTTGGGTACCCTTATTGTTATGTATTGTTTTAATGTGCAAGATCAATTAGATTGATAGTAACTGAAACTATTTTAACTTCTAGGAGACATTTGCCAATATCTGAAGACACTTCTGGCTATCAAAAAGGAGAGGGATATGCACTGGCATCTAGTGGGTAGAAGCCAGGGTTGTAAAACATTTTTCAATACACAGGACAGGCCCCATAATGAGGATTATCTGGTTCAAAATGTCAATAGGGAAGAAGTTGAGAAGCCCTGGGGCAGACTTTATAATCTCCATTTGAGAAGTGTCGAATACATTTTATAATTATATCTACAGTATATATATGGGTGTGCATCTATCTTTAAATGCATATATAGAATATATTTATAATCACTGTATGTGTGTATATGTGGGGTGTTTTATCTTGTAGGAAAACATGATAAATTGTTATTAAATTTAAGGAATTTCCTGATACATGTCTTTGTTCTTCCCATAAGTACTTCCTGGATTTAAAACTAACTTGAGCGCTTTGTAATTAATTCACTGGTCCTTCATAACAACCTCAGGTGGGTATATTGTTACTCTCATATTACATATGAGAGAACTAAATCTTAGAGAGGTTCGGTAACTTTCCTGAAGCCACAAAACTAGTAAGTGAAGGAGCCAGGAGTCTCACCTAGACAGTCTAGTTCACCTTAACCACTTTGCAATGATATCTGATTGTTGACTCAATAAGATCTTTAAGACTTTTTCCACTGGGAACTCTGTCGCCTTCCATCTTTCCTTTTATAAATGGCAAATTCCTGGTTTGCACTTAAGGAATAGTGAAGTCTGAATCATTAAGAAAACTTCAGCAGGGAAGGAAGGCACACATCAAAGCCACAGAGATGAATGCTAATGAGAAGAGTAAACATATAAAACTGCATTTTTTTTCAAAAACTACTTTCTAAGTCCCTACCAGGTGCTGCTGCAGATAAAGCAGGGTGGCAGAAATGTTTCTCTGCATAGGATGAACAGGAGGTGCACCGAGCCACACAGTCTTAGCCTGGGGTGTTTCTTATAGCTAAACTGAGCGTTACGTTTGATTTATATTGGCTGGATTTCATCGCAGGATCCTGGAATGCCCAGAAAACACAAAAAAGGCAGACTAAGGCCGTGATCAGAAGAATTTTATTATCCAAGTTGCAACATGCAAATATCTTCTTTGCATTCTGCTTTCTGCAAACACAGAGTAAAAAAAAATAAGTAGGAAAAAATAAGAAAAAAAAAACAGTACAGTTCATGCTTCACAAAGTCCTGTAGGTTATTACCATGTTTTAAATTGTGAGTTGCAAACACAAGCTGTTCTTAAACAAGAACAAAAAGAAAAAGCAGATGGTTTCTTTTTACATCCTGTGAAACTTTTCTTGAATACAAGCGTATGTTCCCTTCTCCCCAGCTGGCATTCCCCATGCAAATGATCTGTTTGTTTTTTGGGTTTTTTTTTTTTTTGTAATTTTGAGAAAAATTATTGATACCCTTCCCATTTTAAATCCAGAATTACCTAAAAATAAGAGAAGGAAAGGGATTCACCAAAATATATGATCAAAGTCTCTAAGGAATCATCACTGCATAGAAGCATGTTTATACCTAAGGCAAGTAATATCATAACCTGATTATTATTATTACTACTATTTACGCTGTGTTTTTCGTAACAAACATCTTTCTTGATAGTATCTTTTTTTGCAATATGTGACATGGTAAAAAGAATGTGAGATTTTTCTGTTAGAAGGACTTGGATTCAAGGTCTAGCTCAGCAGCTTATTAAATAATGGTGTACCTTTGGGAAAATTATTTAAAATCCATTTAAAAATATCTCTTCTCTGTGACCTTCAGTTCTTTACTTTTCAAAATGGAGACAGTAGCATTTCTTTTCTGGAAGATTCTGAAGATACATTTATACAAAGTACTGGAACAAGGTTGACCCTCAATAAACAGTTGCTACCTATTAGAAAATCTTGACAAATTCCTTACTCTCTAACCACCCACTTCTCAAAAACTTGGCCCTTGAACCAGCAGCATCAGCACCATTTGGGGGCTTGTTAGAAATGCAGACTCTCAAGCCTACTAAATTTGGTTCTGCATTGTAAACAAGACCCCCAGATGATCCTTAATCACATTTCAGTTTGATAAACATTTCACTAAATTGTATTAGTCTCATTCACATCAATAATGAGAGCACTAGCACTTCATAAAAGTATTGGAAGATGAAATCAGGCGATATATTATTCATACAGCATTTTATCAAGTGCTTAGAACATAGTAAATCTTAAATAAATGGTAGTTATTATTGAGGTGTTGTAGTTTTAATATTTTGTTAATCAGGAAATGTATATGGGTCCTGAAGAACCTTGAATGGTTTTCAATTTCAGTCAATTATTTGCATTGCTTTAAGACAATTTCCCACAGATGTTAATTGTCATCCTGGCTTAGGTGGACAGTGATTACATTTGCTTCACTACAGATCTTAACAGCCAAAAGAGCATCTCTCTTGTTCCTACTTAAATCTGTTTTGTGCCTTAAAAATTCTGAGAGAAGGAAAATTCAATATTTCTGAACAGTTTTGTTTCATAGCCAGATACATCTGTTAAGATCAAAAGCTCTAATTTCTTCAGTGTCAGTTATCTATGGCTGTGGAAAAAATTATCTCAAATTAGTGCTTTAAAACAATAAGAAAAAAAGCCACTTAAGTCATACAATTTCTGGGGTCAGGTATTCAGGAGAAGCCTAGGTGAGTGGCTCTGGTACAGGTTCCTGCCTAAGGTTATAGGCAAATTGTTGACTGAGGATGGAATTATCCAAAGGCTTAACTGAGGCTGGAGGATCAGCTTCCAGGGTGGTTCACTCACTTGACCATTGGCTTGAACAGTCAATGAAAGAGAGACAGTGGGAAATAAAGGAGAGAAAAGCTACAGTGTTCCATATGTCTTAATCTTGCAAGTGGCACACAATCATTTTCATTGAATTCACTAACTCTTGAATATTGTGGTAGAAAACCATGCAAGGGTGTGAATACCAAGAAGCAGGGATCATTGGGGGCCATCTTGGAAGTTGGCTACCACAGTTTCTAGTCCAGTAATCTATATTAAACTACAAGAGTGCAATAAACGAGGGTGGAGAGCAAGGCATTTTCCCACTTGAATTCACAGTCTCATCATTAATTTAATATCTGGGTTAACTTCTCTCTCTTCCAAGAAGTGTCTCTGACAAGTTGCATTTTCAGTCATCTCCCTATAAATGTTGACAGCATTTGTTCATGCCCCTGCTTTAAAAATGTTATTTTACCTAACAATTATTTCACAAATGCTAGTCTAGTCATCTTAAGAACAAGTGTTGTGTCCAATTATTTTTGGATTCTTTAAAATTCCTTGAATGAGCTAAGTACATAGTAGGTACCCCTAATAATTATAGTTCAAGTAATTAAAATATAAGGGTTATCTAAAAGGTAACTATTGTTTAATTAATTGGTTGTTTTGTTTAGATGCTATAGTGAGGGCAACATATGTAAATGTTTGCATTAATTTTTATTTCTTGGCTTACCAGTAATCCTGTGAAATCACTTTTAGGGAAGCAGGTGTTGAAAAGCACATTCTAAACATTATAAGGTAGTAAAATCTCAATTTATAATTAGCGAATAATGAGTGATCATTATTATAATAGTAAATAATCATTATTATAATTAGTTGTGGACTCTGATAATATAGAATGATAATTTACCACAAAATTTTATGTTTAGAAAGAATATATATAACAACATAAAAAATAAAATTTGGTTATTTTATTTTATTTTTTTTATTCAATATTTTTTATTATGATATTGTGGGGTACAGTTAAGGGTTAGGTATACAAATATGCTTCGTTCAGGCACCCTTGTTGATAAGAGGTGTCTCCCCCTCCCCAGACAGATATTTACTACCATTAATCCCATCTCCCTACCCTTCCAACCCCAAAGTTTCCCACCACTGTCAGTCATTTTCTTATGGTAATATGTTGGATGATCAAGATCTACTATATGAGTAAGAACATGTGATACTCAGTTTTTTGTTTCTGTGAGAGGTCACTCAGTATCATAGACTTTAGTTCCAGCTAGGTTGCTGCAAAATTTATGATTCTGTTCTTTTTTATGGCTGTGTAGTATTCATTGTGTATATGTACCACATTTTTTAAATCCAGTCCTCTTTTGATGGACAGCATGGTTGCTTCCAGGTTCTTGCTACTGTGAACAATGCTGTTATAAACATACATGTACAGGTATCTTTTTTATAGAGTGATTTGAGTTCTTCTGGGTATATTCCCAGTAGGGGGATTGCAGGGTCATATGTGAGGTTGATATTTAGAGCTTTTAGGTATCGCCACACTGCTTTCCACAGAGGTTGCACTAGTTTACACTCCCACCAATAGTGTAGAAGTGTTCCCTTTTTGCTACACCCTCTCCAGCAACTGTGATTTTTTTGAGTTATTGATAATTGTCATTCTGTCTGGAGTTAGGTGGTATCTCAGAGCGTTTTTGATTTGCATCTCCCTTATGATTAGTGAGGTTGAACATTTCTTCATGTGTCTGTTGGCTGCTCGAATGTCTTCCTTTGAGAAGTGTCTGTTCATATCTTTTGCCCATTTTATAATGGGGTTGTTTGTTTTTTTCTTTTCAGCATGTTTGAGTTCCTTGTAGCTCCAAGGTGTTAAGCCTTTGTCAGACCTGGAGTTGGAAAATACTTTTTCAAATCTGTAGGCTGTCTCCCTGCTCTCTTGATGGTTTCTTTGGCTTTGCAGAAGCTTGTTAGTCTAATGAGGTCCCACTTGTCTATCTTATCTCTTATGGCCTGTGGGTTTCGGGTTTTGTTCAGGAATTGGATGCCAGTTCCAATTTCCATGAGGGTATGTCCTTCATTTTCTAAGGTTCTTATGGTTTGAGGTTTTACATTTAGG
>CAUYQG010103681.1:0-13530 GCA_963574415.1 Tarsius wallacei
GCGCCTGTAGTTCCAGCTACTTGGAAGGCTGAGGCGGAAGGATCGCCGGAGCCCAGCGGGTCGAGGCTGCGGTGGCCGGGAGCGGCCACTGCACTCCAGTCTGGGCGACAGAGTGAGACTCCAACTCAAAAAAAACAAAAACAAAAACAAGAAGAAAAATACTATCACCGGCTGGTGGTTTCATTGCCATTGTTGAAAGGTCCATCGACTGAGAGTGTTAGGAAAGTGTAGAAAAGTAAAAAGGAAACAAAAAAATCAGCTGTAATTCCAGCAATCAGAAGATGCCCACAGTCGACGTGCTGTGAATTTGCACATCTGGGGCGATGCCGTGTATGACTGTGTGTGCAGGACTGAGCTGGCCGTCTCCATGTAATGCTATAGTATGAACACCGTCCCATGTCATCAGACATTCTTTGAAAGAGCACTTCGGTGGTGATCTCTCTCTCTCTCTCTCTTGTTTTTTTGAGTCAGGGTCTCACTCTGTTGCCAAGGCCAGAGTGGCAGTGGCACGATCATGGCTCACCACAGCCTCGACCTCCTGGGCTTGAGTGATCCTCCTGGTAATTTTTACAATTTTTTTTTGTAGAGACGAGGTCTTGCTATGTTGCACAGGCTGGTCTCAAACTCCTGGGCTCAAGCGATCCTCCTGCCTCTGCCTCCCAAAGCGCTGGGATTACAACGAGTCACCGTGCCCAGCTTGGTCTCTTAATTTAGGACCCATTTTCCCATTGTTGACTAGCTAGGATATTTCCCCTGTTTCTCCTTGATAAACAGCGCTGTGCCGGACATCTTGTGGCAATTGCATTGTTGACGGACATGCGTACTGACCGTCAGGAGTGGTACCGTCATGGCAAGCAGGCCACATGGGGAGTCTCTGGGGGCAGAGAGCTTCTCAAACCTCGATGGGACACAGAGCTCCTTGGGGTCTTATGAAAGCAGATTGAGGCTTCACTAGTCTGGGTTGGGTGGAGAGTGCCTTTTAACATGCTCCCAGGGGAAGTGGATGCTGGCGAAACATACTTTGAGTAGCGTGGCCTCTTTGAAAAGTCTTCCCTGAGGCAGCCACCAGCCAGGCACAGCCTCTGGGGAGGGACCCTGCTGGTTGGGACTTCTCCATCCTGGGCGCTTTGGAAACTGCAGACCCTCTGGGAGTTACCTGAAGCCTCTGCCCTGCGCCCAGTGACGGCTCTCCCAGAGCTGCCCGGGGGTCCCTGACTCTCAGTCGTTCTCAGCCTCCCTCTGGCTCCAAGCTGTGGTCTGTGACAAGCTGACGCTGGCCAGGGCACTTCTCTCCAGTCCCTCGGACCCATCTGGGCCACTGTGCCCTTGCCTGTCCGGGCCTGCAGGCACTCCTTTCTCTGGGGCTCTCTTCTATGACAGAGGTGCCTGCCTTATTTTCCATCAGCAAAGTGGGCTCACCGCAGGTCCAATATCACAGGGAGGGTGTGCAGATTGCATAAGGAGACGGGTGGATGGCAGGTAGCCCTTGGCAAGAACTCAGCATCATGGCTCGTATTCCACTGGGCAGTGTGTGGCCAAGGGGATGGGGCCAGGCAGAGCCTGTCCGGGGCGGCTTCCTCTGTGCTCACCTGTGAACCCCTCTGCTCACTCCACAGCTTCCTACTGAGTTTCCCCAAGTTGCCAGGTCTGCGATAGGGGCCAGGGCTCCAGCGGCCAGCAGAGAAGACACATTCCCTGTCCTTTCAGAGTCCATTGTCTAGTGAGGAGAACGGACGTGAATAAGTCAATAATAGGAGATGCCCTCAGAGCTGCTTTAGACTGGGTGGCCAAGGAAGCCCAGCCTCCCAAAGGACAGACAGTTAGCTGAGTGGTAGAGAAGGGGCCAGTCGTGGAAATGGTTGTGTCAGGGTGGGGGGAACTGGCCAGTCCCGACGGAGGGACAGCTTGTGCAAAGTCCTGAGGTAGCAAAGAGCTGCTCTTGTGGAGAAACTGCAAGAAGCCCAGCGGAGTGAGGCAGGAGAGGACACCACCACCAGAGGTCAGAGACCAGTGGCCTTCATGGGATGGTGCACCCAGGGCGTCTTGGCAAGGGCGTGGTGTGACCTGACTTATTTTCTTCAAGAGACCACCCCCAGGTGCTGTGTGGCAGGGCAAGAGAGAGGCAGTGAGCCCAGCCAGAGGCTCCTGCAACGTCTAGGTCGGAGCTCACGGGGTGTGACGATCACAGAAGAGCCTGGACTCAGCTGGACTCTGAGGGTGGGACAGGCAGGGCGACCACAACAGGCAGGCCCAGGACCACCCAGCTGGGAGTTGGGCTGAGAAGAGGGAGGCAGGGAGGCCCGAGCAGGGTCTTCTGGGTGGCCTGAGTCGGACCCCATGGTTTGGGTGTGGGCCGTGTGGCTGCCCTCCAAAGGTGCCACAGGGATCTGCCTGCATGGCCCTGACCTTCCTGCCAGGCTGCCTTGGAGCCATGCCCAGGATAAGCCGAGGCTCTTTATCTGTGTTGCCGCAGGCCTCCTGTCCCGGGGGCAGGGAGATGGGGACAGTCCTGGCGGTTGTGAAGTGGGTTCACAGGCCTGGGTGCCATTTCATCCTCCCCATGGCCTCCCTTCTTGTGAAAGAGGATAGGGGTCTTCTATGGGCCAGAATTCCAGGGCACCTGTGGGGTTGGTCCCACGAGAGATGAGGTTGGTGTGTGCATGTGTGCACGCCCGTGTGTGTAGGTGTGTACATGCCCGCATGTGTGTGTGCATGTCCCTGTGTGTATGCATGTGTGCTTGCCTGTGTGTGTATGTGTGTGCAAGCCCATGTGTGTGTGCCTGTCCGTGTGTGAATGTGTGTGCACATGTGTACGTGGAGGCTTGGGGCTGCTACATGGGTGGGGTGGGCCGCAAGCCGGGAGCAAACTGGCAGAAGCTTGGGCAGTGCTTTCAAGACTCCTTCCCCACACGAGATCCCTATGGGCCTCAGGGCAGCTTCCAAACTCACAAAATGACAGCACAGTGGGACTTCCTGTGGTCAGGGCAAGGTCAAGGGGCAGCAGTCCTCCTACCCGCAGCTGGGTCTCCACAGGGAAGGATGGGCAGGGCAGATGTGAGTTGGCGAAGTCGGCAGTTTGTGGAAGCGGTGTGTGTGGGGAGGTTCCGGATGCAATCGGGCTACGAAATCAGCAGTTCCAGCCAAGGCTCCTGGCATGTCTGAGGGGCAGGTAGCATGAATCTGAGGGGCTGATAGCATGTGTCCCCCATGCTACCTGAGCCAATGGGCCCGGCGCTACGGTGGGGGCGTTCTCTCAGCTGCATGCGGTGGCTGCAAGACAAGAAGGCTGTCAGGTGCTGATGTGTGGGGAGGAGAGGGGCCTCCAGGCACGAGACCCACCAAGCCAGCCCCCAGACACGCGGAAGGCCTTGCAAACAGCCGCGCCTGGGATCTCATCACTGTGGTCTTGGCAGGATGCAAGGGTCGAATCTTATCTGATCTGACCTCTTCACTGACTGCTGGTGAAAGGAGGCCCAGAGACTGCTTACTCCCCAAGGTCACACAGCGACTAGAAGACAAGCGAGAGTAAACCCAGCCAACAAGTTCAAGGACACTCAATGAGCCTCTGGAATCTTTCCCCCTCCCTCCCTTCCTCCCATTCCCTCTCCTTCCTTCCTTGTCACTCAAGACAAAAGTATTTGAATATCACCCAAGGCCAGCTGTGCCCTCAGAAATTCCTAACCCGTGAGCATCTCCTCCTGGGGTGAGGGGCCTTCCGCCCTCAGAAGGGCTCGTGGGTAAACCACGGGCCGTGAGCTATTTCTAAGGTAGGAAGGAGAAACTAGATCACCGAGCCCTGGGGAAGGGCTGCAGTTGGCACAGAAAAGAACTGGTCCCGTCAGCAGGCAGGCGGGGCTGGGGGCTCCTCCCCATGGCTAGGATTGGGGGCTGGTCTTGGTGGGGGGTCTCTGGGGTGCCAGCTACGGGAGCAAAGCTTGTTTTCAGAACCTAATTCTTGAACATGCGAGTTCAGACAGGTCCTGTGAGGGGCTCGAGGTGGCTGTGACCTGTGGACGGTGCATTGCGGCTGCGACGTTCTGTCGGTCCATGTCAGGTTGCGTGTCTGCCTTACTCATCTGGGCCCTGAGTCACCTCATGTCAAAGTGCTGCCCTGTTCCTGGAACAGAACTGGGCATCAGAGGTGGGCCTGAGTCATTTGCTGCCCCATAGATCCGCCAGCCCTGTGCACCCGGGAGGCACCGAGGACCCTAGTAAGGCAGCCCCGTGGACATCTGGAAGCCTGGGGGATTCAGGATTCTCAAAAGAGGCCAGACAATTGTCCTCAGGGCTGCAAGATCAGAGGACACACGGGGGAAACCCAGAGTGGACACCTGGAAGGAAGACCCATGCCAGGCAGTGGGTGAGGTGAGGAGGGCAGAGTGAGGGCCCAGCTTACTGCTCAAAGGTGTGGGCTCTAGAACTGGGCTGCCTGGGTTTGAATCCCAGCTCCACCACGCCCCACGGCTGTGCGTCTTTGGCCAAGTGATGCCCCCTCTGTGAGCCTCAGTTTCCTCATCTGTGAAAAGGGATAATAATAGCAGCATTGGCCTCATCAGGTTGCAGAGGGAATACAATGGATAATGCATATCAAGTGCTTGGTACATAATAAAAGCCCCAAAAGTGTTAGCTGTCAGCGCTATCACCATTATCACCACTACCATCATCATCACCATTGTCATCATCACCACCATCACCCACCACCATCATATCACCATCACCATCACCATCATCACCACCATCATCTCACCGTCACCACCATCATCACCATCATCACCATCATCACCACCATCATCTCACCATCACCACCATCATCACTGTCATCACCATCACCATCACCGTCATCATCATCATCATCATCGCCATAATCTTACCATCATCATCACCATCATGACCATCACCCACCACCATCTTATCACCATCACCATTATCATTACCATCTCACCATCATCACCACCACCATCATCACTGTCATCATCATCATCATCATCGCCATAATCTTACCACCATCATCACCATCATGTCACCACCATTACCATCACCCACCACCATATCACCACCACCATCATCACCATCATCACCGTCACCAGCATCAGCGTCAGCTTCATCATCCGTGGAAAGCGTATCTCATTGTGGTTCTGATGTGCATCCTCCTGGCGGCCAGATGTTGAGCATCTTCTCATGTGCTTATTGGTCATAAGTATATCTTTGGATAAATGTCCATTCCAGTCCTTTGCCTATTTTATGAATTGGTTGTTTTTGGTTGTGTTGAGTTGTAGGAGTTTTTTTAATATTTTCTGGATATCAATCCCTTAAGAGGAAAACACTTTGGAAATAGTTTCTCTCATTCTGTAGGTTGTCTTTTTTCTCTCTTCATAGTGTTCTTTGATGTACATTTTAAAAATCTTATATCTAATGTATCTATGCTTTCTTTTGGTGTCTATGCTTTTGATGTCATAGCCAATAAATTTTTGCCAAATTCGATGTCATAAAGATTTTTCCTATGTTTTCATTCAAGAGTTGTGTAGCTTTAGTTTTAACTAGGTTTTTGATCCATTTTGAGTTAAATTTTAAAAATATGGTATAAAGTAAGGATTCAACTTCATTGCTTCATTGTGAATATCTGCTTTTCCAGCAGTACTTGTTGAAAAGATTGTCCTTTCTACTTTGAATGGTCTTGGTTCTTTTTTTGAAAATTAGCTGACTAATTATGTAATAATTTGTTTCTGTGCTCTCTATTGTGCTCCATTGTTCAGTGTATCTGTGTTTATGCCTGTACCAGTGATATTTGGGGTTTCCTTTTTTTCCTTCACCTTTCTACAACAGAATAATTTGTTCAAATGATTGTTAACTCTAAGATAAATCATTATTAAAGTATACTGTTCTGTTTTCTTGTTGAAATATTCTGAAGTACCAGGTCAATCTTTGAAGTATAACTCCTGTCTTGTAAATTATTAGGCATTCGACCTGCCTTTTAGAGAAGGTATGTTTTTAAAATTCAAGGAAAAAGAAGACCCCGTGATTGCTGAGCTGTAACATCTAGTCATTCACTTATTGCTATATGCCAGTTGCTTTGCTCTGTGAATTCAAAGGCATGTAAAATAATTCTTCTTCTTTTTTTTTTTTTTTTCCCTCACAGAAATCTAGGGTACTATTAGAAGTAAAATAGGAAAA
The DNA here is from genome assembly GCA_963574415.1 of Tarsius wallacei. Lineage (NCBI taxonomy): Eukaryota > Metazoa > Chordata > Mammalia > Primates > Tarsiidae > Tarsius > Tarsius wallacei. The sequence goes on from CAUYQG010103681.1 coordinate 6,172, forward strand.
GAGATAAGGAAAAAGCCAGTCGTGTTTCTCAACAGAGAGCTCTGTTAAGGTTCTCCAGGGAAACAGAACCAGTCGGGGTAGGTAGGGTTATATGTGTGTTTATTTGTGAGGTGAGGAGAGAGAGGCATTGCTATTGCAGGGGTTGACAAGTCCAGTGTCCGTATGGTAGGCCAGCAGGCTAGAGATTATGACTGGTTTTGATGTTGTAGTCTTGAGTCCTAAGGCAGTGTGGAGGCAGAATTTATTCTTCCTTAGAGAATCTGCCTTTTTTTCTTAAGGCCTTCAACTAATTAAATGAAACTCACCCATGTTGTGGAATGAAACTCACCCATGTTGTAGAGGGTAATCTGCTTTATCAAAGTTGATTGATTTAATTGGTAATCTCATTAAAAAAAAAATACTTCCATAGCAACATCTAGACTGATGATTGGCCAGAAAATTGGGAACCATGTCCTAGCCCACTTGACACTTAAAAAATAACAGTCACAGCTGCTATTGATATTTGATTCTTCATTTTGTCAGGCATTGTGGCGTGATAGGCATCTGTGCCTCTGACATTCTCCCATTCATCAATGGATAACCCTCCCCCTACTCCACCATTGTCCTCCCAGCTTTTTATTTAAAACCACTGGATTATAGATTAAGATTTAACTAAAAAGTAGAAGCCTTCAAAGCAATTTGGCCAGGTTGACTGAGAAACAGTCAACAGACAGCAGTGTTTTTGTGACATACCAGGTGCTGCCAGCATCCTAAATATGAGAAAGTACAGTATCTGTCATTCCTTTCTAAATAGTTAAAATAACTCTGCTTCCTCTTCTAAGTCTTTAGACACTGGTGTTTTCTTCTGGCTGTCCAAAATCCCCTTCCAATTCATCTAATTCCAGATCAAATTACTTTATTACTCAAGCATTCTCAAATCTCTAAACCTAGTCATTTGATAATGGTTATTAAAATGAGAAATGTTTCAATCACATTTGACTTAAGTAGAGATCTTGTATATCTCAGTGTAGCAATAAATGGTGTAAAATAATAAAGGATTTTTTTTTGAGTCAGGGTCTCACTTTGTCGCCCAGGCTGGAGTGCAGTGGCAGGATCGTGGCTGACCACAGCCTCAAGGGCTCAGGTGATTTTTTTTTTTTTTTTACCTCAGCCTGCCAAGTAGCTGAGACTACCACGACGCCTGGCTAATTTTTTTTTATTTTATGTATATATATTTTATAAAATAAAAAAATAGTTTGGAACTACTTGAAACTTGGCTACTTGGAACTCCTCCTGGACTCAAGCAATCTTCCCACCTGGGCTTCCCAAATTGCTGGGGTTGTAGGTGTAAGCCATTGCACCCAACCAGATTTTTGTTTTTTTAATTCCATGCTCAGTAAAAAACAAAAGCAACAAAAACATTCAGTGCTTTTTCAGATGTTCTTTGCCTAAGAATTCAGTACTATCTGAGGAACTAATTCCTTGATTAACAACCCTTCTCTCCTTTGCCATTTTGTAAATTACAGAATTCTTTGTAACAGAGATGAATCAAAATTGGATATAGGAGGCCTTTTTGCATGTATAAGATCTTCAAGCTTAAAAATCCAGGATATTATTTAATATGTGAACATCAAAAACATAATACTTAAACCACCTCAGAAGGATGGGTTTTTATCTTGTTTCTATAACATCCACTTCTTTTTTTTTTCCAAAGAATTAAGTTCTATCACAAATAATTTCTTCCAGTGCTAATAACCAAAGCTCAATGTTAAGATGTTTTCTTAAAATTTACTGCATATATGTCAGAAAAATTTCCATCATTTGGTAGCATCTGCTTGTCATGTTAGTGTTGGGAAGCATTGTGAGGCTTTGCCCTGGCTAACCAATACAGTGTATGGTTAATTAGTGATGTCAGCCACCCACAATGTAAATGCGAGTGTTGAACTATTAATTTTTTTTTTTTGGACTTGATCATTTCCAAGGTATTTTATTCCCCATTTTTTTCTTGTTCCATAAATAGGTGTAAATATACATACATATCTGTACCTATTTTAAATTTTTTTAATTCAATCAGAATAGACATATATATTTTGGGAGTAGGTGTGACCTAATTTAATACATTTGTATACTTTCTAAAAACCAAATCAGTGTAATTAAATTATCACATTAATTATTTGTCTTTTCATTGTGCTAGAAACATTCAAATTATTCCTTCCCAGCTATTTTGAAATAAAAAATAGATTTTTACCTCCCATATATGAGTGAGAACATGTAGTATTTGTCTTTCTGTCCTTTGCTTATTTCATTTAACATAATGACCTCCAGTTCCATTCATGTTGCTGCAAATAACAGGATTTATTTATTTTTATGACTGAATAATATTCCATCGTGTATGTATACCACATTTTCTTTATCCAGTCATCCATTCATAGACACTTAGGTTGATTCCGTATTTTGGCTGTTTTGAATAATGCTGCAATGAACATGGAAGTGCAGCTATCTCTTTGATATATTGATTTCCTTTCTTTTGGATACAGAATCAGTAGTGGAGTTGCTGGATCACATGGTAGTTCTATTTTGAGGAACCTGCATATAGTTTTTTATAGTAGCTGTACTAGTTAACATTCCCACCAAGAGTGTATGAGAGTTCCCCTTTCTCCATTCTCCACATCTTTATCAGCATCTGTTTTTCCCTGTCTTTTGATAAAAGCCTCTTGCCACTGGGATGAGATGATACCTCATTGCAGTTATGACTTGCATTTCTCTGATGATTAGTGATGTTGAGCATCTTTTTATATACCTTTTATATGTTGGCCTTTTATATGTCACTGTTTGAGAGACAGTCTTACTCTGTTGTGGTGCAATACTGGCTCACTGCAGACTTAAACTCCTGTACTAAAGTGATCTTCCTGTCTCAGCTTCCTGAGTAGCCTGAACTACAGGTGTGTATCACCATGCTTGGGGTGATTTAAAAAATTTTTTTGTGGAGACAAGATCTCACTGTGTTGCCCAAGCTGGTTTTCAGTTACTGGGCTGAAGCGCTACTTCTGCCTCGGCCTCCCAAAGTGCTGAGATTACAGGCGTGAGTGAATTTTGCCCATTTAAAAAATTGGATTATTCTTGCTATTGAATTGTTCAAGCTTCTTATATGTTCTGTTTATTAATCCCTGTCAATGTATAGTTTGCAAATATTTTTCTCCCATTCTGTATGTTGTCTCTTTACTTTGTTGATTGTTGATTGTTTTCTTTGCTGTGCAGATGCTTTTTTGTTTGATGTAATTCTATTTGTCTATTTTCACTTTGGTTGCTTGTGCTTCAGAGATCTTACAGAAAAAGTCTTGCCTAAAACAGAGTCCTGGAGCATTTTCCCAGTGTCTTTGTCTACTAGTTTAATAGCTTTAGTACTTAAATTTAAGTCTTTAATCTGTTTTGATTCAAATTTTGTAGGGATCCAGTTTCCTTCTTCTGCATATCCAGCTTTCCCAGCATCATTTGTTGAGGAGACTGTTCTTTCCCCCATTATGTGTTCTTGGTGCTTTTGTCGATGAGTTGGTTGAAAATGTGTGGATTTCTATCTTTATTTAGTTTCATTTATTTGGTTGCATTGTCAGTTTTTATGTCAATACCATGGTGATTTAGTTGGTGTAGCCTTTTAGTATGTCTTAAAGTTAGGTAGTGTGATGCCTCCAGCTTTGTATTTTTGCTTAGGATTGCTTTGGCTATTCAGGGTCTTTTGTGGTTTCTTATAAATGTTAAGATTTTTGTTTTTTCTATTTCTGTGAATAATGTCATTGGTAAATGACATAGTGTGTTACTTTAATGGTGTTAATTCTTCCAATCTAAGAGCACTGGAATAGCATTCCATTTTTTTGTATCTTCAATTTCTTTTATCAGTGTTTTATAGGGTTCCCTCTATATAACTTTCATTTATTTGGATAGGGTGATTCTTAGGTATTTTATATTGCTTGTAGCTATTATAAATGGGATTTTTTTTTATAATTTTTTTGCAGTTAGCATATATAAATGCTACTGATTTTTGTTTGTTGATTTTGTATCCTGTAACTTTACTGAATTCGTTTATCAGTTTTAACAGTTTTGTGGTGGAGTCTATGCTGAACTAGGTGTAAGATCATGTCATCTTTGAACGAAGCTAATTTGACTTATGTCTTTCTAAATTGGGTGCCTTTTATTTCTTTCTCTTGCCTAATTGCTCTGGTCAAGACTGCCAGTGTTATATTGAATGAATATAAGTGACCAATGTAAGCATCTTTTATTTATTCCAGTCCTTAGAGGAAAGGCCTTCAGTTTTTTCCTGTTCAGTACAGTGTTAGCTGTGGGCTTGTCTTATATGGTCTTTTATTATTTTGAGGTATGTTCTTTCTATACTTTTATTGATGAGGCTTTTTTTTAATCATAGAAGGATGTTGAATTTTATCAAGTGAATTTTTTGGTTATCTATTGAATAATCATATCTTTTGTGTGGATTGTGTTAGTATGTGATATATCATGTTTATTGATTTGTGTATTTGAACCAAACCCTTGCATCCCTGGAATGAATGTCACTTGATCATGGCAAACAATCATTTTAATGTGTTCTTGAATTGGAGTTACTAGTATTTTGTTGTGGGTTTTTTCATGTATATTCATCAGTGGTACCGGCCAGTGGTTTTCTTTTTTTGTTGTGTCCTTGTCTGGTGTTGGTGTCAGGGTAGTGCTGGCCTTGTAGAATGAGTTAGAAAATATTCCTTCTTCAGTTTTTGGAACAGTTTGAGTAGGATTGATATTGCTTATTCTTTAAGCATTTGGTAGAATTTAGCAGTGAAGCTATAGATCACTGCTAAATTGCTAAGGTGTCACATCAAAGAAGTCTTCTTTGATGTGACACTTTATTATGGCTTTAATCTCATTTTTTATTGATTTATTGAGGATTTTAAATTTCTTCATGATTCAATCTTGGTAAGTTGTAAGTTTCTAGGAACTTATTCATTTCTAATAGGTTTTTCAAGTAGTTGGCATAGAGTTCATAATAGTCTAATGATTCTTTGTATTTCTGAGCTGTCAACTTGTGCCTTCTTTTGCGTTTCTAATTCTGTGTATTTCAGTCTTCCTTTTTTTTCTGAGTCTACTTAAAGGTTTGTTGATTTTGTTTGTCTTTTCAAAAAATCAACTTTTCACTTCGTTGATCTTTTTTTTTTTAGTTTCAATTTAATTTATTTCTGCTCGATTATTTTTTCCTACTAATTTTGATTTTGTTTCTTGCTTTTATTGTTTCTTGAGTTGCATTGTTTGAAGTCTTTCCTACTTTTTTTTTTTTGAGTTGGAGTCTCACTCTGTCGCCCAGACTGGAGTGCAGTGGCCGCTCCCGGCCACCGCAGCCTCGACCTACTGGGCTCCGGCCATCCTTCCGCCTCAGCCTTCCAAGTAGCCGGAACTACAGGCGCGCGCTACCACGCCCAGCTAATTTTTAAATTTATTGTAGAGATGAGATCTTGCCAAGTTGCCCAGGCGGGTCTCGAACCCGCGGGCTCAGGCAATCCACTCACCTCAGCCTCGAACCCGCGGGCTTAGGCAATCCACTCACCTCAGCCTCCCCAACCGAGGGATTACAGGCTGAGCCACCGAGCCCAGCTACTTTTTTGATAAAAGTGTTTATTGTGTAAACTTCCCTCTTACTCTCATATATTTTGGTATGTTTTTCTATTTGCATTTTTAAAAAGAAATTTAAAATTTTTCATTTTAATTTCTTCACTGAGCTATTGACCGTTCAGCAGCATGTTGTTAATTTTCATCTGTTTATTTTCTAAGGTTGTTCTTGTGATTGATTTTTAGTTTTGTTCATTTGTGGTCAGAAAAGATATATATTATTTCTCTTGTTTTGAATTTGTTGAGACTTGTTTTTTGTAGAATGTTCTGTGTGCTGATGAAAAGAATGTATATGCTGAAGCAGTTATGTGAAATGTAATGTATGTATCAGCCCTGCCCATTTAGTGTAGTGTGGAGTTTACCGCCAATGTTTTTGTTGTTTTTTTGGTCTTGATTACCTCTTCATTACTGAGAGTGGGATGTTGATTTGTCTCCTACTTTTTTTTTTTTTTTTAAGTTGGAGTCTCACTCTGTCGCCCAGACTGGAGAGCAGTGGCCGCTCCCGGCCACCACAGCCTCGACCTGCTGGGCTCCGGCGATCCTTCCGCCTCAGCCTTCCGAGTAGCTGGAACTACAGGCGCGCGCTACCACGCCCGGTTCATTCTTTGTTTTATTGTAGAGATGAGGTCTCAGGCAATCCACTCACCTCGGCCTCACAAAGCGCGGGATTACAGGCTGAGCCACTGAGCCGGGCCTCTCTTTTTCCTTTCACTGTCAATAAAGATGAGAAGAGAATGGTCTCTGTCATGTGCAGAGAACAATAATTTTTAAATATTAGAAATATAACCTATAGTTTTCAAACTAACAAGATAAACTAAGGAGGCTGGAAGGATAGCGAAGATCAAAATAAAGGGGTCATGAGGGAGGGAGAGACACAGGGGAAAAAAGGATGATAGACATGGGTCCAAATATGTCAGCAGTTCTCAAGAACCTATCGCAAAGATGTTAAGTAGTGACTTACCGTATACTAATTTACTCTAGGGATGTAATTATTCATAAAGTATTTAACCATTCTTGCTTAACAGTCAGTATGATATAATACAGTGGTTAAAAGAGCAAACTTGTGCTCGCTGCCTGAATTCTAATCCCAGCTCTGCCCGTGCTACCGGAGGCAAGTAATTCCATCTCTCTGTGGTAGTTTCCGTATCTACAAAATGGAAATGAAAATAGTTCCTATATAAAGCAGGATCAAATAAGTGCTGTGAGGATCAAATAAGTGAATATATGTTATATGCATAGAACAGAATTAAACAAAAAAAGCATACCATTAGGTATTGCCAAGACAGGTCAGCAACAGCCCATTTGTTTATGCTTTAAAAAAAAAAAAAATCTGGCAACCCCCTTCAGGTCCCCTCCTACCGTGGGAGCTTTTCTGTCCTCTCCATAAATCCTGCTTTCTAAAAAAAAAAAAAAAAAAAAAAAAACAATTAAATTGTTGCTTTTTTTTTTTTTTTTTTTTGTTTTTTTTTTTTGTTGTTTTTTTTTTTTTTTTTTTTCGTTTATCATTGCTTTGTTGTTTTTTGCGGCACATAGTTCAATCTTGTTTATTTTTTTTTATTTTTTTTATTTTTTTTTTTTTTTTTTTTTTTTTATTACTGTTTTTTTTTGTTGTTTTTTTTTTTTTTTTTTTTTCTTTTTTTTTTTTTTTTTTTTTTTTTTTTTTTTTTTTTTTTTTTAAAAAAATTAATTTTTTTTTTTTTTTTTTTTTTTTTTTTGGTGGGGCCGCCCCCCCCCCCC
>CAUYQG010103683.1:0-15364 GCA_963574415.1 Tarsius wallacei
GCACGCCTGTAGTTCCAGCTACTCGGAAGGCTGAGGCGGAAGGATCGCCGGAGCCCAGCAGGTCGAGGCTGCGGTGGCCGGGAGCAGCCACTGCACTCCAGTCTGGGCGACAGAGTGAGACTCCAACTCAAAAAAAAAAAATATTGTGCAACCACCGCCTGTATCTAGTTCCAGATCACTTTCATTATCCCAAAAGGAACTCCTCTACCCATTAAGTAATCACTCCCCATTTCCCCTCCCCGCAGCCTCTGACAACAACCAGTCTACCTTCTGTCTTTGTGGATATGTGTATTCTGAACACGTCAGATAAATGAGACGATGCAGTGTGGTCTTTTGTGACTCACTTCCTTTACTTAGCATCACTTTTGAGGTTCATCCATGTTGTAGCATGTGTCAGTACTTTGTTCCTTCTCATGGCTGAATATTTCATTGTATGGATAGATCACATATTGTTTATTCCTAGGTATGTTTCTTGAAATGTTGTGCTAAGCTCAAACTTGCTCTGCCCCCTGGGAAACAAGTTATTCTTGTGTTGTTTTGTTTTCTTTTCTTTTTCTTTTTTTTTTGAGTCAGAGTCTCACTCTGTCTCCCAGGCTGGAGTGCAGGAACATGATCACAGCTCACCACAGCCTTGACCTCCTGGACTTAGGTGATCCGTCCACCTTATCCTCCCTAGTAGCTGGGACTACATATGTGTGCCACCATACCTGATTAGTCTTTGGTTTGTTTGTTTTTTTTTTTTGTAGAGACAAGGTCTCAGCATGTTCCACAGGCTTGTCTCTAACTCCAGGGCTCAAGCAATCCTCCGCCTCAGCCTCCCAAAGTGCTGGGATTACAGGTATGAGCCACTGTGCCCAGCCTTTTGCTGCTGTTTTAACCTCACGAATAAAATATTAATATATTCTCACTGGAAAACATAGAAAACCCATGCAACAGATATTAAGCAATGGCACACCCAGCAGTTAAAAAGCAAGGCCAGGCACAGTGGCTCAAGTCCATAATCCCAGCACTTTGGGAGGTGGAGGCAAAAGTATTCCTAAACTCAGGGATTCAAGACCAGCCTGGGCAACTTGGTGAGACTTCGTCTCTACAATAAATCAAAAAATAAGAGCATTGTAGCACGTGCCTGTAGTTCCAGCTACTTGGAAGGCTGAGGCAGAAGGATCACCTGAGCCCAGCAGATCGAGGCTGCGGTGGCCACGAGTGTGCCACTGAACTCCAGCCTGGGCAACAGAGTGAGACTCCAACCCCCCACACGCGCACAAAAAAAGAAAGACTGTACACAGATTTCCGTTGGCCCTACCACTTCCTCGACTCACCACCACGCTCATCACCACACTTTCCTCTGCTCTCTCACTCACACCCACTCACTGGTTCATACCTCCCAGCTTAGCTTCCCTGACAGCTTGTTCTACCAGCACTGAGCTCTGAAAGTCACCACTGTCCCCAAGCAGCCACACCAAGACTTGGGTCCAACTTCCCCATCCTTTATCTCTGCAGTGTTTGCCCCCATTAACCAGCCCCTTCCTTCAGAGAACTCCCTTTGCCTTCTCGTGGGCCTTGTCTTGATATCATCTGTTCCCGTCTTATTCTGCTACTTGATTGCAAGATTCTGGAGGCAGAGTGAGTGCTACCATTTCGTAGCCTTAAGGAACATTCGTTGATGAGAAGTTGGCAGAACTGTTTGTTTCCAGAAGGAGACAGGTTGCACCTAGACCACTCTGGGTCTTAGCCAAAGTCCCTCTTCCCTTTTATTAAGTGATCAAGAACCATAAGACCGGGCATGGTGGCTCATGCCTGTAATCCCAGCACTTTGGGAGGCTAAGGCAGGAGGATTATTTGAGTCCAGGGGTTCGAGACCAGCCTAAGCAACATAGAGAGAACTTATCTCTAAAAAGAATAAAAGTTGCTGGGCGCAGTGACCTATAATCCCAGCACTTGGGGAGACAGAGATGAGAGGATCACCTGAGTTCAGGGGTTCAAGACCAGCCTGATCAACATGGCAAGACCTCGTCTCTACAATAAATCATAAAATTAACCGAGTGTGGTGGTGCATGCCTGGCATCCCAGCTACTTGGAAGGCTGAGGCGGAAGGATCACCTGAGCCCAGCGGGTCGAGGCTGCAATGGCACTACTGCACTCCAGCCTGGGCGGCAGAGTGAGATTCCGACTCAAAAAAAAAGTTTAGTTTAAAAAAAAAGTTTAAAAAGTTAAGTTTAAAAAAAAAAAGAATCTCTAACTTCTCTTCTATAAACCTTAGAACATACAAAGAAGATTCATTCTCCAGAGGGTTATTTCTGGGCACTCCGAGCATAGCATCGGAGAGAAATAGATCTGATTTTTACACAGCACTGGATGTCATCAGAGGGTTTCGAGGAACAGTTCCCTGAGTCTCCCTGATGCTCGCAGGGCTTACTGTTACTTTCACACTTAGCTAAGCAACCTTTGATACCGTGTGGTTATAACATAATAACCACACGTCCTTTGTCTTCTCTGTCAAAGGTGAAGAATTCGAAGGACTTTAACCACTGGTAAAAGTGTCTTCTCACATTAACCGCACGACAGCAAGCATTGTGTGAACCAGCTGGTTATTCTCAATAAGTGAGTCGGGCACAGATGACAAGCCCATTACCAAGTTGCCTGGGCTGAGCTTGATAGGTTAGCCAGAAGACTAAATCTCTATCTGCCCCTTTCCCATTAGTTCCAAACCAGCCATGTGGCTGAGCCCAACTTGCCAAGTCTCTCTGGTGATGGCGTCAGGCAGTCCAAGGCTGAGGCAGGAGGATCACCCGAGGCCAGGAGGTCAAGGTTACAGTGAGCTGCGATCATGTCACTGCACTCCAGCCTGGACTACAAAGTGAGATCCTAACTCAAAAAAAAAAAAAAATAGTACCCACAGGACTATATATAATTAATTCTACTCTATTTGTAATTCTCCATCTGCCACTTCAAAAGAATCCAAGATAATGTCATGTGGTTGTGGAGGCCAAAGTAACTCCATCTTGGATGCTAATCCTGCAGGTTAACCCCAGTTTCAGGAATGCTTCTAAGATTTCCTCTTCATTTACTGTTCCTGGTGTAAGAGCGTGTACTTACTGTAAATTCTGCCCTTAGACCAAAACAACCTTGATGCTATTGCACAAATTACAGGTTGGGATATACATAGCATTCTTGGATGGTCAGCTCCCCACTGGAGCAGGAATACCTTTTTCCTACAATAGACAAGCCCTGGGTCAGGGGACTAACAGTATGGAGATCAATCTGTCTTATGGCCACCCAAGACCATGCTTCTGTCTTAAGTCCCCCAATAAATCACTTGTCACCAACAATTTGGAGTTGTCTGCCTCATTCTTTGATTTCTCAGCTTTTTCTGCATTAGGGTGTCACTTTGCGGTACACAGCCCTTTCATGAAACAGCGGTACCCCGGATTAGATTCTGGTACAGAAAAAGGACATGAATGTGAAAACTGATGAAATTGAAATAAAATCTGGAGTTTAGTTACTATGAAGATGCCAATGTAAGACAAATGCATCTTAATTAATAATTAGGTAATTAATGGAAGAGGTTAACTTTAGAGAAAATGGCAATTGGGGGAGGGGCATGTGGAATTCCGTACTCTCTCTGCATCTTTTCTATAAATCTAAAATTATCCCAAAACATAAGCTTTATATAAAAAATAATCCATCCCAGAACTTTGGGAGGCTGAGGTGGGAGGATCACTTGACTCAGGAGTTTGAGACCAGCCTGGGCAGCATAGCGAGACCTTGTCTCCACAAAAAAAAATCAAAATATTAGTCAGGCACTGTGGCGCGCTCCTTTAGTCCCAGCTACTCTGGAGTCTGAGGTGGGAGGATCTCTTGAGCCCAGAGTTCAGGGCTGCAATGAGTTGTGATTGCACCACTGCATTCCAGCCAGGCTGACAGAGGGAGACCCTGTCTCAAATAACAAAATTAAAAATCCAATGACAAAATGAGTTACCGAAGGAAAACCATGTTTTATCACAGGTGCTGCTGTTTTTGTTTTGTTTTGTTTTGTTGAATCAGAGTCTTACTCTGTCACTCAGGCCAGAGTGCAGTGGCACAATCACGGCTCACCATAGCCCCTGCTTCCTGGGCTCAGGCGATCCTTTCACCTCAGCCCCCTAAGTAGCTGAAACTACAGGTGTGCACCACCGTGTCCACTAAGGTTTTTATTTTTGTGTAGAGATGAGGTCTCACTATGTTGTCCAAGCTGGTCTCGAACTCCTGGGCTCAAGCAACTCACCCCCTTAGAATAAGTTGTTGAGTGTCCCAACTGTGTTCATGGCAGATTCAAGGCCAGCCCAGCTCTTGCTCCCCACAATTCCTGAGCTGTCCAACCCTAGAACCCTGGAAAGTCTGGCATGGAGCCTAACTGAGTTTGATTTAGAACACAAAAATAATTTGGTGGTTCTTGCTTTCAAGTTTTGTGAAGAAAGGCATAGCAGTTCCCAGCTATACAAGATGCACTCTTCAGTCTAATACAAAGGTTTATTTAGGTGAGGAAGTGCAGAAGGTTTTCAGTAATCAAATTTTCCCGCTGGTCTTCCATCTTGCCTCTTGTTCATGTGACACCTTGCACTTGTAGGTAATTATGAAATTATGAAAGCCCTAGAGTATGTTGAAGTTTGATTTAGCATTGTAATTCTTCGGTCATGGCTGTACAAGGGGGGACCAAAATAAACCGGAATTATCTTTTGGCGTGCAGGCCCCTTGTAGTACAGGCTTTCCCCACTAGGTAAGTGTTCTAGGAACCCATCAGCATCCGTGTACCAGCTAGCGTTGTTGAGAGGCTGCATTCGGCTTCAGTGAATTTTTTTTGGAGATTTGTTTAACATGTTTGCCCATTTCTTGATGGGTGATTTATGAGAGCACCGGCCCACGCTGTGCTGAGTGTTCAGCAGTTTTTGACCAAAACCAGCATGATCCCTATGCCCCACTCTCTCTGTTCACCTCATCTCACCCCGAGTGAACTTTTTTTGTTTCCCCTAGTGAAAAACGTCCTCAAGGGGAAACGTTTTGCTGATGCAGAAGAGATGAAACAAAAAAACAGCAGCAGCACTAAAAGGCATAAAAATGGACTAGTTCAAACACTATTTCAAGCAGTGGAAAAAGCTTCTTGATAAAAACAGAGAGTACTTTAAAGATGACTGAAATTTAAACATGTAAGAATAAATACACATTAATTTTTTAATAAATAAATACCTGGTTTTGGAGAGTCCCCCTCATATGTCAAGTGTCTAGAACAAGGTCTGGCATGTAGTCAGTGCTCGGTGAATAAAAGAATACATGGATCCATCTCTTTAGACACTTGGGTTAGTCAAAACTTTAGTGTTGGCCAGGTGCAGTGGCTCAGCCTGTAATCTCAGAGAGACTCTGACTCAAAAAAAAAAACCAAAAAAACTTTAGTGTCAGAATGTTTTCTTAGTGCTGCCTTCATCTGAGTGTTAGTGTTGCTTTCTGGGACAATGGGAGAGATGTTCCTTTGGAAAGCAAGATTGTCCCCGGGTCGTGTCTAAGATCTTCCAGGTGGGTTCTGGGGCTTCATGCCATGTAGGGGAAGGAGTCAAGAGGCATTTGCAGATGGACCCAGGCCCCTGGGTATTTGACTGGGACAGTGCCCAGAAGCATGGTGCCCTTCCTACCGCATGGCAGAGCGGAGGCTCCCTAAGCCAGGGGATGTCATGGGACTGTGAGCTGGGGATGAGGCCCTCTGACAGCAAGAAGAAACTGCCCTTCAGTGAACCCCTCCCAGGCACCTGTGCTGATGTTTTCCATAAATGACTGGAAAAGACATTGGAAAGCTGTGTGATGGGTATTTCTTGAGCACAGCTTGAAGGGCCATCCCAGTTCCTGATAGGGGTTCCCCACTTCTCACAGAGAGGCTCCAGCTGCCTTGGGACCTATCGCCAGCACCAGCCCAGAAGAGAAAGCGGGGGCTCCCACAGAATCTACCACCGCAGGCCCCAAGAGAATCACCTGGGACCTACTGCAATCTACTCATGCTCCTTTTCATGGCGTATTCATTGTCATCAGAGACACTGACAATTCAATGATTGACCCGGGTGTTCTCTGTCACATCCGCTGAAATGGGGCTTCACACACTCAGAGTTTTTGTTTGTTGTAATTAGAACAGCATGGAATAGATGCGCAAAAAATATTTGCTAAGTGAATAAAAGAAGGAGGGAAGGTAGAAAGAAAGGAAGGGAGGGGGAAGGGAGGAAGGGAGGGAGGGCACAATATTGAAAACAATCTTGTGCTTTTTGTTGTTTGTTTGTTTGTTTGATATGAGGTCTTGCTATGTTGCCCAGGCTGATCTCAGACTCTGGGCTCAAGCAATCCTCCCACCTTGGCCTCTCAAAATGCTGGGATTACAGGCATGAGTCACCACACCTGGCCTAACCTTGTGCTTTCTGAATGAAGCATGACTACACCTAGAAGGAGTTAGCCAGCCAAAGGCTTAAGCTTGAGGGCTGCTGAAAGTGAACATGGGATATCCGGCCTCTCTCTTTCTCTCTGGCCCAAGGCTGTCCAGGGCTTTGCAAAGTCAAGACTGTATCTGTAGAGAATGTCCTGAAACTACTGGCAACCTGACTTTTATACAATCATGAAACATAAGAAACAGGAGTCCCTCCTCTTCTGTCCTGGATTCTCAAAAGGGGTGAAATAGCCAGAGTGTGGTGGCTCACACCTGTAAAGCCAGTGCTTTGGGAGGCACAGGCTGGAGGATCACTTGAGACCAGAAGTTCCTGATGTGTCTGGGCAACGTAACAAGATCCCATCTCTACAAAAAATAAAAAGTTAGCCAGGCATGACAGCTCATGACTATAGTCCTAGCTACACAGGAGGCTGAGGTGAGAGGATTGAGCCCAGGAGTTCAAAGCTGCAGTGAGCTATGATCATACCACTGCAGTTCAGCCTGTGTAACGAGTGAGACCTTGTCTCAGGGAAAAAAAAAAAAAAAAAAAAGAGGGGGAAGGTGAAATAATGTTGCCTCCTTGCCATTTTTATTTTGCTGGTTCTTAAAATTTTAGGAGCTTCAGAATGGAAACTGTGGCTATTTCTGGGTTGTAAGATTATGGGGGTATTGATTTTTCTTCTTAATATTTTTCTATGTTTAATAGATTCACAGCAATTAATAAATACTACTATTATAAACAGAAAAAAAAACAATAAAATCTTGTGTATTGGACAGGTGTGGGGGCTCATGCCTGTAATCCCAGCACGTTGAGAGGATTGCTTGAATCCAGGAGCTTGAGACCAGCCTAGGTAACATAGCAAGACCTCATCTCTACAAAAATTTAAAATATAATATTAATAATACATGTATGCTGTACAAATAGTACAGTTATTTATTATTCTAAGCTTTAGAATTCTAGAGAATAAGGCACAGCATTACTTTTTATTATTATTCTTTTTAAATGTTTTTTGGCTGGGCGTGGTGGCTCACGCCTGTAATCCCAGCACTTTGGGAGGCAGAGGTGAGAGGCTTGCCTGAGTCCAGGGGTTCAAGACCAGCCTGGGCAACTTGGTGAGACCTCGTCCCTACAATAAATTTTAAAAATTAACTGAGTGTGGTGACGCTACACCTGTGGTTCCAGCTACTTACTTGGAAGGCTGAGGTGGAAGGATTACCTGAGCCCAGCAGGTCGAGGCTGCAGTGGCTGTGAGCGTGCCACTGCACACCAGCCTGGGCAATAGAGTGAGACTCCTTCTCAAAAAAAAATTGTTTTGAGTCAGAGTCACTCTGTCACCCCGACTGGAATGCAGTGGCACACTCATGGCTAATGCAGTCTGGACCTGCTGGGCTCAGGTGATCCTTCCACCTCAGCCTTCCGAGTAGCTGGAACTATAGGAGCGCACCATCACAACCAGCTAATATTTTGATTTATTATAGAGATGAGGTCTCACCAAGTTGCCCAGGCTGGTCTCCAACTCCCAAACTCAGGCAGTCCTCTCTCCTCAGCCTCCCAAAGTACTGAGATTACAGGCATGTGCCACCACATTTGGCCTCCTTTTTTTATTATTGAGTAATAGTATCCGGGTGACTTTTCATAGGTACTACCCAAGAGAGTCCAGAGTGTTGACCCAGGAGATTTGGTGTCATTACACCACTCATGCCAGCTTTTCTGGGAAGTCTCCATCCTGGCATGAGCCTCTGCAAGGAGAATGTGTACCCAGCAAGAATTGTTTGTGAGCCGGGCTCGGTGGCTCAGCCTGTAATCCCGCGCTTTGGGAGGCTGAGGTGAGTGGATTGCCTGAGCCCGTGGCAATACATCAAAAATTAGCCCGGCGTGGTAGCGCGCGCCTGTAGTTCCAGCTACTTGGAAGGCTGAGGCGGAAGGATCGCCGGAGCCCAGCAGGTCGAGGCTGCAGTGGCCGCTCCCGGCCACTGCACTCCAGCTGGGCGACAGAGTGAGACTCCAACTTAAAAAAAAAAAAAAATTAAGAATTGTTTGTGGAGTGGAAGAATGAAATAAAGAACCCTGCTGTCCCCAGTAACCTCTACCTCCTACCGGAGACCTAACAATTGACCATGCTGCCCAAGCTGGGCCCCACTGTTGCCTTTTTACAACCAGGAAGTTGTAGTCTTGATCATCAATGAATTTAGACAGATTACTCAAAAAGGACAGCAAGACCTCTCCACCCCCACTCACCCTCATTCCCTAGCCACAGAAAACAATTTTAATCCTTCTACACTCTCTTCAGTTTAAGGCAGGTTTTGACTGAGCTAATTTAATAATGCACTGAATTTAACAAGAAAAGGGCAAGGCCAGTCACAGTGGCTCACTGTGTAATCCCAGCACTTTGGGAGGCCAAGGGGAGAGGATCACTTGAGGCCTGGGGTTCAAGATCAGCCTGGGCAATATAGCGAGACTTCGTCTCTACAAAAAAATCAAGAAAATTATCTGGATGTGGTGGTGCACATCTGTAGTCCCAGATACTCCAAGGGTGAGGTGGAAGGATTGACAGCCCAGAAGGTAGAGGTTGTAGTGAGCTGTGAGGGTGCCACTGCACTCCAGTCTGGGAGACGAGTAAAACCCTGACTCAAAAAAAAAAAAAAAAAGAAAAAGGCAAATACTCAGGAAATACAGCCCTGCAAGGACCACAGGCCTTCAGATTTTAGGTGAAAGAGAAGAGATGCTGGTGTGGTAGCCAGCCTAGGGCTGCCAGGGTGGAGAGGTGTACCCTTTGGAAGGGCCACAGCCCTGCCAACCCATCTTGGATTTCTGACTTCTAGAACTGTAAGATAATAGATTTTTATTTTGAGCCACTAAGTTTGTGGTGATGCATTACAGCAGCAATAGGACACTAATACAACCCCCAAGAATGGGAGCCCACGCAGGCCTCCACGGGGTCACCATCTCTGAGCTGGGGATTCTCCACCTGGTTTCCTGCATTGCTGGGAGTCCTACATGGAAGGATGAAGGCCCCCAGAGAGATCTCAACAGTTCAGAAAGCTGGGCATGGTGGCTCACTCCTGTAACCCAAACATTTTGGGCAGCTGAAGTAGGAGAATCCCTTGAGGCCAGGAGTTCAAGAGACTAGTCTGGGCAACATGGTGAGACTGTCTATATTTACAATTAAATTTTTTTTTTTTTTGAAAAGGAAGCCCCCTGGATATCATTCATTTCTTCCTAAGAGAATGAAAACATCAAGTTTCTTCGCTTTGGGTTGGAATTGCAGCCCCTCAGTGTGGCAATGCGATTCTGCCACCAGGAACGCTGCCTGGTATCACTGTGTGACTGTAAACAGGAGCTGCCTTAACCGGAACTGGTGCCTGCAGTGTGATGATGCTGTGACAAGATAAGCACAGACTTTTTTGAAGTTATCACATTGCTGTTTCCCACATGAAATGAGAAAAGCCTCCAACAGACGGAAGCCAGGTGACATATGCACTTCAGCTCCTAACATTTCTATTTCATGGGCTTTTTTTTTTTTTTTTTTTGAGTCAGGGTCTCACTCTGTCTCCCAGACTGGAGTGCAGTGGCACAATCACAGCTCACTGCAGCCTCAACCTCCTGGACTCAAGCAATCCTCCTGCTTCAGCCTTCTGAGACGCTGGAACCGCAGATACACACTACCTGTAGAGATGAGGTCTCGCTACGTTGCCCAGGCTGGTCTCGATCTCCTGGACTCAAGTGATCCTCCCACCTCAGCCTCCCAAAGTGCTGGGATTACGGGTATGAACCACCACACTCAACCTCATGGGTTCTTTTTTACATATTGTCCCAGCCAAAGACAAAGACCCCCCCAAAACATACACACACACACACACACACACACACACACACACACACACACACGGAAGAATGACTCTTGCTCACAGGTGAACAAAACCAGGGTACATAAAATTCACGAGAGGTTCAAATACACATTTTCCAAACACAAACAGTAACAGTTATCAAATCAAAGTACATGTCTGGAAAAAAATTCAAATATATGAGGGGGGACCCCAAAAAAACTAGAATTATTTCTCAGAGGGCGGGCCCCTTGCCCTACAGGCTTTCTCCACTAGCTAAATGTTCTAGGAACCCATTGGCATCAGTGTACCAGCTAGCATAGTTGTGAGAGGCTGAGTTAGGCTTTAGTCAATTTTGTTGAACATACCTACCCACACTGCGCCAGAGTGTTCAACAGTTTTTGACCAAAAACAGCATGGCCCCCATATTCCACTCTCCCTATTCACTTGATCTGGCCCCAAGCAACATTTTTTGTTTGCCCAGATGAAAAATCCTTAAAGGGAAATGTTTTGCCTATGTGGAAAAGGTAAAACAAAAAATGGCAGAAGCACTAAGAGGCATCAAAATTGACAAATTCGAAAACTGTTTTGAGCCGTGGAAAAAACATCTAGATATGAATATTGCATCACACAGAGAGTACTTTGAAGGTGACTGAAGTTTAAACATGTAAGTATAAATACACAACTTTTTATAAATAAGTTCTGGGGTTTTTTGGTGTTTTTTTTTTTTGGTCCCCTCATATATTTTGAAAAGAAGAGTCACACACAAAAAAATAAAGAGTGTATCCGAAAGGATAGTCAAATGTATGTATGTTTGCAAAGACAGTGAGTTAGAATAACACATGTTTTTTGTTTTGTTTTATTTTGTTTTGTTGTTGGAGTATCACTCTGTCACCCAGACTGGAATGCTGTGGCACAGTCATGGCCACCACAGCCTCGACCTGCTGGGCTCAGGCGATCCTTCTACCTCAGCCTTCCAAGTAGCTGGAACTATAGGCATGTGCCACCACGTCTGGCTAATTTTTTAATTTATTGTAAAAACAAATTCTCACCAAGTTGCCCAGGCTGGACTGAGGCAATCCTCTCACCTCTGCCTCCCAAAGAACACATGTTTTTAACTTTTAGAAAATGTGACATAAAATTCTTTTGGTTCTATGGGGCTGAATGCCCTTATGGAAAATTTTTTTAGGAACTAGGGATCTTCACGGAATTCCAGGAGGTTCTTAGGTGAAATTTTTCATGATTTTTGGCCCGGGAAATGAATATAAAGGAGGCTCCCACAGAAGATGTAGTTGGCACAGGCAACTCGGCTGCCTCCTGGAACTTTCTGAAAGTGAGGAGTGCTCATAAGACTGAAAATCCGGCTGGGCATGGTGACCCATGCCTGTAATCCCAGCACTTTGGGAGGCCAAGGTGCGAGGATTGCTTGAGCCCAGGAGTTCAAGACCAGCCTGGGCAACATAGCAAGATCTCATCTCTATTTTTAAAAAAGAGTAAAAATTTCCCCAAATACAGCAAGGGTATTCAAAAGATGCTGGACAGTCAGAAATCAAGACAAATAGCTACTAACCCACCTCATAGGTTTGTTATGAGGCTTGACACAGCGATACATACAACACAGGGAAGCATCTCAATAAACAGTTTCTCACTAGAGGATTCAGACATCACACTCAGTTGGCTGATGCTGCTTGCAGTGACTCAGCAGCTGTCCTGTCTGCCTCCTCCTGGCTGTGCCAGATGACTTCCAACAGCTGTTCCCTAGGCTGAGCCCTCTGTCCATGAGCCACGCCTACTCATACCCAGTCTGCCAGGTTTTTTCTGGAGGTCGGCAGGATCGCAGAGAGCAAACTCAAGCACACACACACATGGTTTGATCTTAATCCTTCCAGAAAAACAGGGTTAGTTTGAGTTTCTCGAATTACAAAACCCAAGAGGTTTTATGACACAAATCTTCCCTTCCTCCCCGAGAACTCATGAAAAAGTGTCAGGGTTGTGATTTCCAGTTCCCATTGGCAGTTTTTTTGTTTGTTTTTGTTTTCCTGAGTTAGAATCTCACTCTGTTGCCCAGGCTGGAGTGCAGTGGCAGGCTCATGGACACCGCAGCCTCAACCTGCTAGGCTCGAGTGATCCTTCTGCCTTAACCTTCCAATTAACTGGAACCACAGGCATGTGCCACCGTGTCTGGCTGATTTTTAATTTATTGTAGAGACAAGTTCTCACCAAGTTGCCCAGGCTGGTCTCAAACCTGTAGACTCAGGCAATCCTCTCACCTCCGTCTCTCAAAGTGCCGGGCATGGTAGCGTGTGCCCATAATTCCAGCTACTTGGAAGACTGAGGCAGAAGGATCTCCTGAGCCCAGCAGATTGAGGCTGCAATGGCTGTGAGCATACCACTGCCCTCCAGCCTGGGTGACAGAGTGAGACTCTGACTCCAAAAAAAAAAAAAAGAGCTGTAAAATGTTCTCTCTCTGCCTGTTCTCTCTTCTCCCTGATACATTTCAGGATATTGTCCATTCCCTGCCTCAAGGAGGAATGAAATAAAAAATGTCATATCTTGTAACAATTCCTCTTGTAAGGATCCCTGATTAGAGACAGTAGGACTAGAAAAGACTAGATATATTTGGAATGATTTCTTATGGCAGCCCCATTGGAAGAAGAAATGCGACATTCGTAGGGTGGTAGAAGGAGGGACTGTGACACGTGACTGGAGATCTAAGAGAATCTATCCCTTTGTTGATATGCCAGTCCCTCTGACCTTGATTCTGTAATTTCTCAGAACAGAGGACACCAAGTCACAAGTCACAAATCGAGGCCCCACTTGGCAATGAACAAGAGCCAAATTTGAGCTCAGAGTTTTTTGTTTGTCTGTTTTTTGTTTTTTTATAGAGATGAGGTCTTGCTATGTTGCCCAGGCTGGTCTCAACCTCCTGGCCTCAAGCAATCCTCCCGCCTTGGCCTCCCAAAGTGCTAGGATTATAGGTGTGAGCCACCCGTGCCCAGCCCAGCTCAAAGCTTGTATGGCTCTGTCTGAATCTATGGAGGACACTCATCTCCCCACACACAGGTGTCCATCGCCCTGCCTTTGGTGGTGTCCATTTCCATGGAGACCAACAATGACACAAGAGGGTGTCAAACAATGGAAGACAGTAGTCAGGGAAGGGGACAGATTCTCAGGAAGTAGAAGCATGGGCAAATGATGGGGTTTGAGAATTTGAATCGTAAGTAAGGGGGAGGGAGGGAAGTGAAGGCAGGAAGAGGGCTGAACAGGTGGAGTGAATGTCAGAGGAAGAGGTGGAAAAGGACGCGTGCTACCTTCGTGAGGTGCAGCGCCCAGGACTCACTGATGGAACAGCAGGGGCTTGCTGGGGATCCAGGCTCAGAGTCAGCCTGCGTACAAGGGAGCTGAATGCCAGGATGAGAAGTTGAATGTGAAATACAAGGGGGATCAAAAAAATAAAAAAACCAGAACATTCAAAATTGTGTATTTATTCTTAACGTGTTTAAATTTCAGTCACCTTCAAAGTACTCTCCTACTGAGATGTTTTTTCCCCTGCTCAAAAGAGTTTTTGAACTTGTCCATTTTGATGCCTTTTTGTGCTTCTGCCATTTTTGTTTCACCTCTCCCACACTGGCAAAACATTTCCTTTTGAGGACTTTTTTCAACCGAGGAAACAAAAATGTTACTTAGGGCAAAACTTGGTGAATAGGGAAGGTGGGGGCACAGGGAGTCATGTCGTTTCTGGTCAAAAACTGCTGAACACTCAGCGCAATGTAGGCAGGTGTGCGCGTCAATCGTCCATCATGAAATGGACAAATGTGTTGAAAGAATCTCCAAAAAAAATTCACTGAAGCAGAACGCAGCCTCTCACAACAGCGCAAGCTGGTGTACTGATACCAATGGGTTCCTAGAATACTTGCCTAGCAGGGAAAGCCTGGACTACAAGGGGCTGGCCCTTCAAAAAACAATTCCGTTTTGTTTTGTTTTGTTTTGTTTTTGAGTAGCAGTCTCACTCTGCCGCCCAGGCTGGAGTGCAATGGCACATTCAAAGCCACCGCAGCCTCGACCTTCTGAGCTCAAGTGATCCTTCTGTCTCAGCCTTCCAAGTAGCTGGAACCACAGGTGCATACCACCATGTCCGGCTAATTTTTTGATTTATTGTAGAGATAAGGTCTCGCCAAGTTCCCCAGGCTGGTCTCGAACCCCTGAACTCAGGCAATCCTCTCTCCTCTACCTGCCAAAGGGATTACAGGCATAAGCCACTACTCCTAGCAATAATTCCATTTTTGGGTAGTCCACCTTCATACAAGGGACTTTGGCCCATACCACCACTCATTGGCTGTGTGATTTGGGGCATGATCAGCCAGGTTTTGATTCAAGAAGCAGAACTACCATTGTGATATGCCTCTGTGTGTGTGTGTGTGTGTGTGTGTGTGTGTGTGTGTGTGTGTGTGTGACTACATTATAGGGATTTGACCTTACACAAAAACGAGACTTGCATACACTCTAGGTGACACCGGTTTTTCTTTGTCTGGTGCTAGAGCCTGAAGTCCTCAGGGTAGGAGATTAGGAAAAAAAGGTGGACAAGAGGTGGAGGAAGCAGGGACAAGCTGGAGCCTGAGGCTCAGCTGGATACCTCCTCAGTCTCTCTCCATCTCCACACCCTGGCTTACAGGACCACACAAGTTCCGGCAGGTGCTAGAGGAGCTTTGAGCCTGTCTGTGTCCCTACCACCCAGGAGGCCAGCAGAGAAACCACACGCCATGACCTGCAACAATGCCTCATGTCCTGCCCCAACCTCCCACGAGTGAAGGAGCATGGTGGCACCTCTATTTCTACCTCCCAAGCCTTGCACACTACTAGGGTTTGAAAGTGTCCCCCAAGCTGGGTGTGGTGGCTCACGCCTATAATCCCAGCACTTTGAGAGGCCAAGGAGAGAGGATTGCCTGAGCCCAGGGGTTTGAGACCAGGCTGGGCAACTTGGCGAGACCTTGTCTCTACAATAAATTAAAAAATCAGCCAGGCACGGTGGCACACACCTGTGGTTCCAGATACTTGGAAGGCTGAGGTAGAAGGATCACCTGAGCCCAGTGGGTTGAGGCTGCA
>CAUYQG010103688.1:0-14263 GCA_963574415.1 Tarsius wallacei
CGCCTGTAGTTCCAGCTACTTGGAAGACTGAGGCGGAAGGATCGCCGGAGCCCAGCAGGTCGAGGCTGCGGTGGCCGGGAGCGGCCACTGCACTCCAGTCTGGGCGACAGAGTGAGACTCCAACTCAAAAAAAAAAAAAAGAAATATATATATATATATAGTAGAGTTAATCAAAATTGACTTTACTCATATTTCAGACTGAATAATCGTTGGTGATGAGGTTGGATTGTACAGGATACTTAGCAACATCTATGACCTCAACCCACCAATAAAGCCAGCAACATCACCCCCAAACTGTGATAACTAAAAATGTTTCCAGACATTACTGAATGATCCCTGGTTATAAGAGCACTACCAATTGAGAGACACTATCTATAGTCCATAAAGCTACTTTAAAGAAAAATGTGAATGTTCTTGTTTTGTGGTTAATAAAGATTTAAAAATTTAAGGAGAGATCAAATGCTCCACTAGTTAAAATTGATAATGGCACATATGCATAATTTGAATATATAATTATCTGTTCTCTAATCATATGATAGACAAACCAGATAATAATTTGTAGTAATGTGGAAAATTTGAACATTATCAAATATGATTAATTTTACATAGAACACTATAACACCATGCTTCTTTCAAGTAACCACAGAACATTTGTCAAGGTAGTTCATATAATTGCCCATAAAATTCATCTCAGAAAATATCAAATAATTGAAATCATAAGTAATATATACTATGATAAATGACAACCTTAGACATCAAAATAATGATAGTAATATATGGGCCTGACATTAAATCTGTGAACTTGCCACCATAAGCTTACATTGGCCACACTGTACAAACAACTCAGTAGGGTTTCATAGTCACAGTATTTCAGTATCCCACAGCTGTGTTTGTGTCATTGTGTGTCAGTGTCTTGTCTTATTGAGTGGCAATCATTATTGTTGTTTTATGTTTTTTTTTTTATGTTGTCACAAGAATGTCAGAACTTGGATTAGAGCAATGAACAAGCATTAAATTTCTTGTTAAACTTCGCAAGCGTGGAAGTGACATCAGGAACATGTAAGTCCAAATTTATGAGGATAAGATCATGAAGAAATGGCAGTATACAAATGGATTAAATGTTTTTCTGAGGAGAGAGAAAGTGTCACTGACGAAGATAGGTCAGGACAGCCAGGAACAAAAAGAACTGATGAAAACATTGCAAAAATTCATCAAATTGTGTGTCAAAATCATTGGCTGACTGTGGGAAGCATAGCAGACCAAATAAACATTTATATAGAAACAGGGAACTCTTACCTGAAAATCTTGACATGAGAACGGTTTGTCAAAAATGGTCCCAAAGGAGCTCTTGCATCATAACAATGCATCAGCTCACATAGCACTCACTGCTTGTGAGGGAGTTTTTAGCCAGTAAACAAATAACTGTGTTGGAACACCCTCCCTATTCATCTGATCTGGCCCCCAGTAACTTTTTTCTTTACCCAAAGATAAAATATCGAAAGGAAGACATTTTGATGATATTCAGGACATCAGTGGCTCTGATGGCCATTCCAGAAAAAGAGTTCCAAAACTGCTTTGATGGGTGGACTAGGTGCTGGTATTGGCACATAGCTCCTCAAGGGGACTGCTTCAAAGGTGACTGTAGTGATATTCAGCAATGAAGTATGTTGTACTTTTTCTAGGGTGAGTTCACAGACTTAATTGTTAGATCTCACATAACAGCCCAGAAATTAATTAAGATTAATAATTCCTATGCCATATACATAAAGGAGATTCTTCCTCTTTACGGGAGAGATAGCACACTATAAGCGAATGCTAAAACTAGAGTAAGAAAATTTAATGAGAATCAAGATATTGAGACTATGCAATCTTAAACTATACTCCTACATATTACTTATAAATAATAATAAGAAAAGTAGTTCAGAGTGGAAAGTCCTAGCATATGTTACTTTATGCAAGTGTCTATAATACTACCAATATTGGGAATATATCAACATGTGCACACTGATAAGATGCAGTGAGAAGTATATAATATCACTTGTGTAGTATTCCTGTCAAAAATGCAAAACTTAAATCTTACCATGAAGAAACATTAAAAAACCCAAACTGAGGAACATTCTACAAAACAACTAGTCTGGGTTTTTGTAAAACCACTGGAACATGGTGTTTAAAGTCTATGAGAGGAAAATGTTCCAGAGCAAGGGAGACTAAATATGTCAATCTGTGTGAGTTTAGGACAGAGATTTTTAAAAAATCTGTAAAAGACATTATTAAAAAATTGATAAGTGTTAATGCATTTGACTAGGGGTTGATTAGACAACAGTAATTCCACAAATGCTAAATTTTCTAATTTTAATATTTCAGCATGGTTATATCTGAAAATGTGCTTTTTCTTTAGAAATACATACTGAAATTTTTTTGCTGTAAATAAAAATAGTGTATCCAACTTACTCCCAAATAGTTCATAATTTGTTTCTGTATAAAAAGTCATAAAATATTATGAGGGTTACAAAGTAAAACTACTGGATTACTTTCAGTTCTTAAATGAAAGGTTTATATTTATAAAGCCAGAGTATACTGGATTTTAGTGAAGTTGATAATCACAATAAAAATAGACTGACAATGGTTTCTATTGACAAAGTGTCAACTATTCATAAACTATAGGATAATCCTGAATCAGTTCAAGCAATATGACTCAATCTTTCTCTTATTTGAATCTTTGTTAACAATCCAGAAAGTTGTTACAAAAGCCAAAAAAATACAATCTACCATATCTAATGTATTATGTAACGGCTAATGGCAAATTATAACGAATAATTTCATTTTTAATTCAATGGTATATCTATTTTCAGATTTTTCATAATCCATTGCATTTTACTAGCTGTCCATTTCTGAAATGCTCCTTGTTTTATTCTGTTTTGTTGACGTAGTAATAGTTCCTTCATCATATGGATATTCTGATTAGCTAGAAACATAACCAAGCACATAATAAGCTAATACCAACTACTATTATGTAAAAAAATAGTAGCAAACGTTATTATCCAGACTGGAGTCAGACTGTCTGAGTTCAAGTCCAACTTAATCACTTCTTAGGAGTGATTTAAACTTTTTTCATCAGTTTCTCCATACTTCAAATGTAAATAGTAATACTATCTATTTTATGGAGTTATGTTGTGAATAATGTCACTTAATATTTATAAAACAGAACATTACATGGAGAATAATATAAAGTTCCTGTATCAAATAATAATAATGATAATATTTCATCAATCACAGTGAGAGTGGAGATAGTCAGAAGCTGATTAGGCAGACAGGGAGGGTCTCGAGAAGACTTACCTGTAGAAACACCCCCAGCACCACCCCATTATACAATTGTTTGTTGAAAATGTGGTTAGTGGGTTAAGAACATCCTGTCCATGCAGAATGTACTGCTAAAAGGCACTTTTTGCTGCTTAGACGCAGGCACAATAGCTTAACTAGATGTTCTATCTTGACCTTGGCTTATTATAATGTCATTAACATAGCATTTGCATTGCAGCTTTACTCCTTATTGGACTTTTCTGTGGTACTTATGGGTAATATTCAAGATAGAGTGACTTTGGTCAAGGTCTCATGTGCGCAGTAAGGATTGGGTCTCAGGAAGTAAGGGGCGGATGAGAAGTAAATGAGAGAAACACTCCCGGAAAAGATAAGGTAAAAACCACAAAAAAACCCTCCTAACAGCAGATAACCCACTCCGGGCCCCCTCTCTGTTTCTAGAGAGGTTTGTTGCTTAATAAACACCTTTTTCCATTCATCCTTTTGGTGGCCATGTTCCTTAATCCTCTTGGTTGTGGGACAAGAACACAAGGTTGCTATTTTAAGTTGACAGAGGAGTTCAAAAATCCTGCAACATTTTGGTGCCGTGACTTGGATCGATGGATTCAGAAGGGTGAGTGGAAGCAGACCTATCTCTTTACTTTAATTACTGAGGCTTCTCATTCTCAAAGTAGTTTTCTCTCTCTCAAAACCAACATGGGCCTCTGTCAGTTGCTTAAAAGCAGATAGTGGGGCTGCCACTCTACAAGTCACAGAGGACAGGCTTGCTGGAAAGGATTTAGGTAATCCCCCATCGTCCTTGGGAATGTTAGCTCTGTTCTGATCCAGTTTTCTTTCACAGATGTCTAGCTGTTGCGTGGAGCTGATTAAGTTTGGGAATCGAAGATTTCTGGCCAAGGCTACACCTTGGTGTTATCTGAAGCCTTTCAGGACAATTCCAAATCCCGACCACCCAATAGGGTATTGACAAAAGACTTCCAACATTTTCTATTGCATTTTCTTCTTTCAACATTGTCATGGTACCTATGCCTTCTTTGCATTCTATGTTAAAAGGTTTTACGCAATGTGATGAAATGCTGGTATTTGATAGGATATGTTTTAGATATAAGGAACGTGACTGGCAACAATGTAGTTTTCTCCTTTTGTGAGAACAGAGAGAAGTGAAGAAATAGAAAGCTGGATCCTAAGGTGTATTAGGGACCTCTCAGGAACTACGATAGGAGGATGTTATTCCCCTAGCTTTCTTCCTTCATTACATCTGGGTTGCTTCTTCTATCATGTCAAGGATCAACATAGCTTTGCTAATGTAAAAGGGATGACTGTGCGGACCCTTAATTTTCTCCTCTTGGGTGCAATTTTGTGGGGTCAAATCATTCCACTCCCAGATACTCTTGCACTTCTTTGTCTAAGACAAATATGGGTACAAGGCTACATTTTACCCTTTCAGACTTTATCCACCTGCCTAAGAGACTTTTCAGGATATAAGCTATTGAGGCAATATGGACTTTTTTCTCTTGGAATACTATCTACCCTGTTCTCCAAAACTCAGGCAGTTACTTTTCTCACTTTGTTGAGACCTAAGTTCCAGTTAGACTGTCCTATCTGTAATTCTAAAAATCATACATGGAATGGGTATACTTTCATAACAATGTCTCATTGAATAATGGCTACAATATGTCAAAGGCCATTGGAAGGAGATTTAATAGATCGATACATCTTCCTCAGACACTTTTTATGCCCTCAATTTGAATGGTCACACCGAAAAGGAAGATTCTACATACAGATTATTACTTCTCATTTTTGTGGATGCTGTCAACTAACAAACGATATGCTGATACTTTGCAAAGAAATGAAGGGAGGATACCTATGCAAAGACAGGTGTGTATGTTACTCATACGCTGGTCCAATTCACACCCACCCCTAAGGTGTGCATGAACGAACAGATATACTCACACCACTCCCTCTGAGTGCTCTAGCTCAAGTTCAAGTACCCCAATGCATTTTTCAGATTTCCATGTGGGAAGAGCCAACAAGGCTATGAAGCCAACAATCTAGGCGGTTCAGAGGCAACGCCAACCAGGGGTAGGGGATTGGTGTGCCCACAGGTAATCACGATTGAAGTCTGTCTACAGAGTCCCCTCCACACACATATAAATGGAGGTTGTGCTGGTATCCATGAGTATCTGAGGGCAGGGAGAGTGGGGGGATGCCCCCATCCTTCAATCCCACTCATGTGTGTCGGTCAGAGAAAGAGGAAAAGTAAAGGATGTTTTCTTTCGCCTCTCTCTCATTTCAGATGGACAACAGACCATCAGCATCAACAGTTTGCACTCCTCTAGATTGCATCCTGTCACACTGGGACTCCTTTGATCCCCAAACAGCTTAAATTCTTTTGCACCTAGGCATGGCCAAATTACAAATTACAGGACTGGGAAACCTGGCCTCCAGAGGGAAATATCAATTATTTTACAATTAGACTTTTTTATAGAAGGGAGGGTAAATGGTTTGAGGTTCCATATATAAGAGCTTTATTTGCTTTAAGAGAAAGTCCAAAACTTTGTCAATTTTATAAAATAGACTCAGCACTTTTAGCAGTCCTTTCTAAAGATGGCCCAAAGAAACAGGGAACACTGGTTCCAAAGGTGCCCCTGGAGAAGGCTGTACCTGTACCCGCCAAAACCATCTCACCTAACCTTTCCTGCCTTCTTACCCAGGACCTTCCTATTCTTCAAAACTATCACCTCCTAAAACTTTGTATCCAAAACAAGTCCCTGCCTTATGCAGGCCCTTGCAGGAGATGCCTAGTGAATTTGGCCCTACTAGAATGCAGGTTTCTTTCACCCCACAGGATCTGAGACAAGTCACATGATCCAGACAGATAGATAGATATTTTTCAGAACTTAACTCAAGTTTTTGAACTTTCTTGGACAGACATGTTACTCTCGGGTCAAACTTTTACAATTACTAAAAAACAAGCTACTCTACAAGCAGCAGAGAAATTTGGGGATGAATTGTGTATCTCCTATGCTAACAAAGAAGGGGAAGAACCTTATCCTACTGGGAAATTAGAAGTCCCATTAAAGGATCCTAGATGAGATCCCGATGGTGACCTAAGGGATTGGAGAAGGAAACACTTTCAGATGTGCATACTAGAAGAAGAATCAGAACTAAGTCTCTGAATTATTCTAAGCTATCCCCTATAGATCAAAAAGCAGATGAGAATCCCTCTGCCTTTCTAGAGAGGTTAAGAGAAGCTTTAATTAAGCATACCTCACAGACTCCTGAGTCAGTTGAGGACAACTTATCTTAAAGGACAAATTTATCACTCAGCCAGCTTTTGACATTAGAAGGAAGCAGCAGAAACAGGCTATAGGACCATATAGCACCTTGGAGAACCTCCTGAAAGTGGCCACTTCGACTTTTACAGTAGGAATCGGGATCAGGATGAAGTTCAGGAAAAGGAGAGGAAACACAGAAATAAAGTAGAAATTTAATGGCTGCTTTTCAACCTCACAAACTCCAGAATCCCCAGAGGGCTCCTGTCACCTGCTATGAATGTGGTGAGCCAGAGCACTTTAAATAAAATTGCCCTAGCAATAGGGAGAAGTCACCACCATACCCTTTTCCAATATGCAAAGGGGACACCTGGAAGTTAAACTGTCCCCATAGGTGTAAGTCAACCAGTTCAAAGCCAACTTTACAAATGGTCCAGCAGGACTGATGGGGCCTGAAACTTACCTCCCTGGGTCATTTTGGAGGTTAAAGTGAGGAAAATAAATTTCCTCCTAGATACTGATGCGGCAATTTCTATGCTGCTCTCTAATCCAGGCCTTCTTTCCTTAGCATGACTGTAAAGGAACTCTCAGGACAACCTTTAACTTGGTAATTTTCTCTACCCTAGCTGTAGTTGGGAAGATCTCTTGTTCACTCATGCCTTTCTAATTGTGCCAGACAGTCTAAGCCCTCTACTAGATAGAGATATTTTAGAACACATGGGGGCCATTGTTCTTATGGCATCTGGACAACTTCTCTGTCTACCTCTTTTGGAAACTGATATCAATCCAGAGGTATGGGTGACTAATGGAAAAATAGGTCAAGCTATTACAGCTTCACCTGTTCATCTCCACCTTAAAGATTCCGTCTTCTTTTCCAACCAAAAAAAAAAATCCTGATATCTGAGACTAGAAAAGTATTAGAAGTCATTGTTAACAATCTGAAAACACAGGGCCTCCATAGACCTTTCAATAGTGCTTGTCATACCCCAATATTGGTATTACAATAGGGAACCCAATAGGGAATGGAGATTAGTTCAGGACCTCCACCTTGATAATGAGGCTGTGGTTCCAATTCACCCAGTGGTTTCCAATTCCTATACTCTATTAGCCCAAATAACTGAAGAAACTAAATGGTTTACAGCCCTAGACCTAAAAGATGCTTTCTTTTGTATTCCCTTACACCCTGATTCTCAATACTTATTTGCATTTGAGGATCTTTCCAATCAGGCCACTCGATTGACCTGAACAGTATTGCCCCAAGGATTCCAGGATAGTTCTCACCTATTTAGACAGGCATTATCTGGAGACCTCTCTGAACTCTCATACCCTCAGGTCAAAGTTCTGCAATATGTAGATGATATCTTTTTATGTGCCCCAATGGAGGAAATTTCTCAGGAAGGTGCTGGAGTCCTTCTCAATATCTTAGCTGAGAGAGAATATAAAATCTCAAAATCCAAGGCTCAGTTTTATCAAACCTCAGTAAAATCCCTAGGTCTAATCCTATCAGAGGGAACTAGGACACTAGGTGAGGGAAGAATCAAACCAATTACCTCCTATCCTCTTTTAAAATATCTTAAACAATTAAGAGAATTTTCGGGTGTTACTGGATTCTACAGGTATATGAATCCCTGTATACAGAAATAGCCTGCCCTTTATATCGACCAATAAGGGAAACCCAAGCAGCTGGAACTCGCATTCCTAGCTGGGAACCAGAAACCAAAAAAGTTAACTGGTTAAAACAGGCGTTACTTAGGGCACCAGATCTCAGCCTTCCCATGGGAAGGACATTTAACCTGTATGTGTCTGAAAGGAAAGGAATGACTCTGGGAGTTCTTACCTAGACCTGGGGTCCACTCAGCAACCTATAGGCTACTTGAGCAAAGAACTTGATTTAATGGCAAAAGGATGGCCAGCCTGCCTTTGGGCAGCTGCAGCAGTAGTTTTATTAATACTAGAAGCTACTAAGTTAACAACAGGTCTAAATACTGAAAAAAATAAGCTAGATAACACTGGTGTTTGTTATGTTAGGCTTGCTAAAGTTTTTACCTTTAAATGCTAGTTACTAACTGAGTACACTTTACCAAGCCTACCACTTCTCCTGCGGGGCAGACGACATACTAGGTGCTCCCTCTCTGTGGCATGATAGCATGGGACCTGATCACTCTCACCCACTTATCCACACTTCACAATTAAGCAATTTATAAAGAGTCTTAACAAATTTCCCTGTTCATAATTGAAACAAAATAAGGACAGATCATTTCACATCCACTTGATCTGTTCAATCTAAAGGGTTTTATACCAAATCATTACAAACAGAGAAATGATTTTAAAAAAAACTTTATATCCATTTAAAAAAGAAACTTTAAGGTTTTTTTCTCAGTTAAAGCTTTAAAAAGAAAGAAACAACATGGTGCCAACATGGAGGGCTGCAGAACCAGAGGGCCAAAAAAGGCATCTCAATTGGCATTCGCTTTGTGACAAAACTCCAATAGCCCATCAGAAAACAGAATAAACCTGCTAAGGGGATGGTGTCTGTTGCCATTGGTACAATCTGCAGGGGCACTAAAAGCCTAGTTGCCTCAAAGAGGCCTAAATCTCCATGACCTTGTTCACCACACAGGACAGAAAACCATTAGAAAGCGGGTATGCTTTCTTCTGGAAAAGAGGGAACACCTAGCTCAGAAATGACCACTGAAGAGGCCTGGGAATCAACTAAAGTGCCTGGCATAGCTTACTATTACCCCAACAGCTCCAAGTGAATATTAGGACATTAGAATCCAAATTACTTTCTTAATGAACACAGGTGCCAGCTGTTTGGTCTTGGCCATCCATGTTGAAATACAAATAAACTTAATTAAAGTTACTAAAGACAATGCAAAATATAAATATAGGTTATATGAAAAGATGGAAGAAAAAAACAGAAAAGAAAAAAAAAGTAAAGACAGTTGGTATAGAACATGTTTTTGGTAAGGAAGAATATAAAGAACAGAGAATAATTATATATAGGAAAGCCTGCAATAAAATTGTTGGTTACTTAAAGGAAGGAAAACATAGGACAAAAAACAGTGGGTTCATGCATGTCAAAAAAAAGGGTATGTATATGTTGTAAAATAGGATATGAAACCCAGGAGACTTAGTATTGGTGAGGGCTCTTCCCTTTTTCTCCTTCTTTAGGCCCAAGGTGGGAGAGTCCCTTCACTGTTCTCTCTACCACATTAGCAGTGAAGTTTGCTGGAATAAATTCCTAGGTTCATCACACAAGAGGAAAGCCTTGAAGTCTTGAGAATGTCACCTTCTCCATCAGTCCAGAGGGATCTACAAACTACTGCTGTGAGAAAGTTGGGGGCCTCAAATTGAAAACCATAAAAAGATACATGACATCCTTCCCATAACACGGGGAAGTTTTAAACTTATATAAATACTATTTTTGTAGCTCTGCTAATAATTGCTGCAATTATGTTCATTTTAGCGTGCATTGTAGGGCATCTTTGTAGAAAGACCCCAGCTTGCAACATCTCATGGTCCTTCTTTATTTCCTAACCCAATAAACCCTGCATTTGATGAATTCTTACCTATTCTCATCTCTAGTCTTACTCTTTAATCCCCAAACAATCCTCTTGCCTCCATCAACAAACTGCTCTCAGTAATTGCTGACCTTTGGTTACAGGGATATCTATGTGATTTCTCTCCTAACCTTACCCATTGGTACACCTAAATTTTGCTTTGGGAAGTATTATATTTTGCTTTGGGAAGTATTATATCTACCTGAAGTATTACATCATGAAGTTTAACAACCCTCAACATTAGTTCCTTACTTTCACAAAAATAACCTCTATATACATTGATTTTCATTTACTTTATTTACCCTTTGATAGCTGGATTCCAGTCATCAATCTCACACACCAACTGCTAAACAACACAAACATATCCAATTGAGAGATCTGCATGTCAACTCAAACACAACACTACATAATTATCCCACTTACCTGCCTGGACACAAACTAACATAAATATGCACATCTTCCTATCTCTGCCTGCCTGCTAACTGGTCAGGTATCTGCACCCTAATATACCAAATGCCAGATATCAGTATCCTACTTAAGAATCAAACCCTCCAAGTCCCTTTATTAGCTCCAGCCTCTTCATCTCTAACCAGATCCAAAAGAGCAATTGAACTCATACCCCATTAGCAGGAACAGGCATTTCAACCACCATAGGCACCAGGGTGGCAGACATTGCTATATCCACCATATATTGCACAGTCCTCTCTAACACCATAAAGGATATACATACATCCAGTCTCCAAAGACAAATAAACTCATTGGCAGGGAATCGTACTTCAAAACAGGAGAGCACTTGATCTATTCACTGGAAGGGGAAACATGCCTATACTTTCAAGAAGAATGTTGCTTTATTTGTTAACAAATCAGGCATAGTTCAGGATGCAGCTCTCACCCTTCAAGAGGGTGCAACAAAACTCACAAAGCAAGCCACCAATTCATGGTGGTCCAAATTAACGCTCTTTCCTTCAATAACATGGCTCTTACCTTTTTGGGTGCTCTTAATAATAATCTTTCTACTATTGCTTTTCAGACCCTATATATTAAATCTTGTAAAATTTGTTTCTTCTCACCTAGAATCCATCAAACTTCAAATGGTGGTGCAGACGGAATCCCTCATGACTGATCCTTTCTTCCAGGGGCCATTAGACCACCCTTTGGAGGATCCCTGACTGCCACATATACAACGTCCCCTCAGAGCTTGAAGAAGCCAGATTGGTCATCGCCCCTTTCCCCTAACAATAGTTAAGGATACCATTTCAGAGGGGGGAATCAGAGAGGAGATAGTCAGAAGCTGGTTAGGCAGACAGAGAGGGAGGATCTCCAGGAGACTTAACCCCTGTGAGAATGCCCCCTGCACCACCCCCATTATATAATTGTTGGCTGAAAGTATGGTTAGTGTGATTAAGAACATCCTGTCGACCTAGGATGGATGGACTGCTAAAAGGGACTTTTTGCTGCTTAAACGCAGGTGCAGTAGTTTAACTGGATGTTCCATCTTGACCTTGGTTTATTATAATATTATTAACATAGCATTTGCCTTATGGTTTTACACCCCCCCCCCGGGGGGGGGTGATTTCTGTGGTGCTTATGGGTAATATTCAAGTTGGAGTACTTTGGTCAAGGACCCACATGCGCAGTAAGGATGGGTTCTCAGGAAGTAAGGGACGGATAAGATGTAAATAAAAGAAATGCTCCCAGAAGAGATAAAATAAAAACCTCAAAAAAAATTCCTAACAGCGGATAACCCACTCCGGGCCTCCTCTTTGTTTCTAGAGAGGTTTGTTGCTTAATAAACTCCTTCTTTCACTCATACTTTTGATGACCACGTTCCTTAATCTTCTTGGTCATGGGACAAGAACCGAAGGTTGCTGGTTTAAGCTGACAGTGGAGCTCAAAACTCCTGCAACAACAGGATAATATGTATCCCTTCCCTTATCTTTGGCCAGCTCAGGGAATTGTACTAACAGTACCTTAGTTGAAGCCATATTACTTTAGAGTAATCTGAGTGTAGTCCTTTTAAATTCATATAAAGTACTAGTATTGTCCCTTGGGGCTATTAGAAATATATCTGTATTGCAGTAGTTCTCACATCCTGAAGCAAGAGAACTACTTCATTTAGTTTCCTTTACTGGAGAGTTTATTTTAAATGTCTTTTGCAGCTACTAATACACTGTTTTGTTGAAAAACTCCTATGCTGAACTTACATTGGGTGTAAATTTCATTCAATATACTTAGCTTAATTTTTGTTTCAATTGCTACCGTGATGATGTGCGAATATTTCAATGTCTATAGGGTATGCAAACCATTAAAGTATGAAAGAAAATTGGCAAACTTAATAGGTATTGTGGTAGGCAGATTTTGAAGATGGCCCTCAGTGATACCTACCTTATGCACCCACTTGTATAATCCCTTTCCCATGAGTGTGGGCCAGGCAGTTACTTTTAATCAATAGACAACCATGGTGGTGTCAGGACTTCCATGATTAGGCTTTCATGTCTTATTAACAGACTCACTCTATTGCTTTTTTGGTCTGCTTAAAGTGAAGCATGAAGTAAGCTGCGATACTGAAGAGGGTCACTTTGCAAGGAACTAAGGCAGACTCAGTTCAATGAACCACTAGCAACGGGTTTCTGCTAGTATCTTTGTCCAATTAAGCATAGAGAGGACTATGGTGCAGCTTTTGAGAGACCGTGAAGTAGAGAACCCAGTTAAACTGTGCTCAGATATCTGATCTCAGAATGTAAAATAATATATCAAGTTTTTTGAGCCTTTAATTTTGGGGGTAATTTGTTATGCAGGAGTAATGAATGCAGTATTTTAACTGTACAGCAAATAAAGGGTTATATTAGAATGCATTTGACTATTTTAGGACAAAATTTCTTTAACAGGTAACACATATACTGTCATTTTTTTTGACTAGGAAAAATGATTTCTTAAAAAAAATGATTCTTTCAGTAAAACACAGCAACTCTAAGGCAATTTTAAATCAGTTTCTTCCCTATGTTATTAGATAATCCCTTCTCATATAGTCCAGAATGAAAAATCAAAAAATTTAGTGTTAAACCATCATTTTTATAATCTATACAATCAAAGCTTTTGCTGAATCACTCAATTAGTTTCTAATTGAAAATGTATTTTTAAGACTATAAATAGAGTTTTCTAAACATATAACCTTAATGCCTAGAATATGTAATTTGGTCATTTTTAGAAAAAAATATTTTTAGAAATCTTTAGAACTTAAGCGTCTTTTGGAGCTGGATCACTTCTGAACTTGAGTTGCCCTTGAGATTTGTTGGCCCACACTGCTATGAATTTATATATTTCAATCCAAGGTTGGTTACAGTGTCTTATTGGAGGGTCCTAGTTATAGGAAGGGCTTCCTTGCTTATCACTTCAGTACACGTTGATCAAATTCATATGAAGTATTATCAATATTATTCCAAGAAGGAAAGTTTAAATATGTAGATATCTAATCTCTAATTTTCTATTTTTTACACTTTTTTTTACTCTTGTTTCTCTTATATTATTGCCATTATGAAGGAAAATTCATCTCATAAAGCTTTAGATACCACGTTATGAACTGGTTTTATGCCTAAGATGTTTCCCGCAAGATATCCTAAATATACAAGCCTTAAGCTAAATGAGCTTAACTCATGCATTATTCTGGAAAAATGTTTTTCCGATGTTGAAACTTATTTCAATTTAAAAATAAATTTCCCTTAATTATTTTAGATAGGAATTTTTAAGTTACATCTATAGATTACATCGTACCGTATTATGTTATTATTGCCATACTTCAATGTGAGTTTCAGAGTGATTCTATAGTTTGAAATTTCTTTTTTAAAGGCATTAATACAAAGAGAAGTTTAGTATAAGTTTGTTTAAAGAAATTTAGAGTTTTTTTTTTTTTTCTTGAGTTGGAGTCTCACTCAGTCGCCCAGACTGGAGTGCAGTGGCCGCTCCCGGCCACCGCAGCCTCGACCTGCTGGGCTCCGGCGATCCTTCCGCCTCAGCCTTCCGAGTAGCTGGAACTACAGGCAAGCGCTACCACGCCCGGCTAATTTTTTGATTTATGGTAGAGATGAGGTCTCGCTTGCCCAGGCGGGT
>CAUYQG010103689.1:0-10668 GCA_963574415.1 Tarsius wallacei
TATGTACCACATTTTTTTAATCCAGTCCTCTTTTGATGGACAGCAAGTTTGCTTCCAGGTTCTTGCTATTGTGAACAATGCTGCAATAAACATACGAGTGCAGGTATCTTTTTTATAGAGTGATTTGAGGTCTTCAGGGTATATTCCAGTAAGGGGATCGCGGGGTCATATGGGAGATTGGTGTTTAGAGCTTTTAGGAATCGCCACACTGCTTTCCACAGAGGTTGCACTAGTTTACACTCGCACCAACAGTGTAGAAGTGTTCCCTTTTCGCCACATCCTCTCCAGCAACTGTTGTTTTTTGAGTTATTGATAAGTGCCATTCTGACTAGAGTTAGGTGGTATCTCAGGGTTTCTTTTGCATTTATTTGATGAGTAGTGAGGCTGATCATTTTTTCATGTATCTTTTGGCTGCTCATATTTCTTCTTTTGAAAAGTGTCTTTTCTTGTAGATCCTGGATGTTAGACCTTTGTGAGATATACAGTTGGCAAATATCTTTTCCCACTCTGTGATCTGTCTCCCATTCTCTTGAAAGTTTCTTTTGCTTTGCAGAAGCTTTTCAGTTTGATGAAGTCCCACTTGATCACCTTAGCTCTTTTTTCTTCTTTCTGTTTCTTTTAAACATGTGGGGGTGCAATTCAGGGTTAGGCACACATGTGGTCATCATACAGATAAAGTGTAAGTACCCTTATTGATGTAA
Source organism: Tarsius wallacei (assembly GCA_963574415.1). Taxonomy (NCBI): domain Eukaryota; kingdom Metazoa; phylum Chordata; class Mammalia; order Primates; family Tarsiidae; genus Tarsius; species Tarsius wallacei. The sequence continues at coordinate 702 of CAUYQG010103689.1, forward strand.
TGTGTTCTTCCACGGCAGTGTCCCACTACTACCAATCCCTTTCTTGTAATATTATGATAAATATTCAGAGTCCACTTAAGATGAGTACATGTGGTACTCAAATATTTGTTTCTATGTTAAATCACTGAGTATTTTGGATTCTAATTCCACCTAGGTTTCTGCAAAGTTGAACATATTTTTAAAGATTATGACTTCATAATATTGTATAAATGTACCACATTTTCTTTATCCAGTCCACTTGCGATGGGCAGCGTGGTTGGCTCCATATTATTGCTATTGTAAATAATGCTGTAATAAACATGTATGTGCAGTTATCTTTTTTACAGAGTGATTTGAGTTCCTCTGGGTATAGTCCCAGAAGAGGGATTGCTGGGTCGTATGGAAGGTCAATTTTCAGATATTTTAGAAATCGCCATGCTGTTTTCCACATAGGTTGTACTAGTTTACATTCCCACCAACAGTGTAGACGTGTTCTTTTTTCCCTGCATCCTCTCCAGGATCTGTTGTTTTCTGAATTATTGATCATGGCCTTCCTGACTAGAATTAGGTGGTAGCTCAATGTGGTGTTAATTTGCATTGCTTTGATAATTAATGAGGCTGAGCATTTTTTCATTCATCTGTTGGCTGCTTGTATCTTCTTCTGAGAAGTGTCCATTCATATATTTTGCCCATTTCTTAATAGGGTTGTTTGTTTTTTTTTTCCTTTTGGCACATCTGAGTTCCTTGTAGATCCTGAATTTTAGACCTTTGTCAGATATACAGTTGGCAAATACTTTTTTCCCATTCCATGGGCTGTCTCCCCACTCTCTTGATGGTTTCTTTTGCTTTGCAGAAACTTTTCAGTTTGATGAGGTCCCACTTGTCTATCTTTTATGACATGAGCATTTGGAGTATTGATCCAGAATTGATTGCCTATTCCAAGATCCATTAGGGTGTTTCCAGCATTTTCTTCTACGATTCTTATAGTTTGAGGTTTAACATTTAGGTCTTTGATCCATTTAGAGTTGACAGATTCTCTTGGGTTTTCAAAGTATAGAATCATGTCATCGGCAAAGAGGGGAAACTTAACTTCCTCTTTTTCTATTTGGATACCTTGATGTCTTCTTTTGTCTACTTGCTCCAGCAAGGACTTCCAACACAATTTTAAACAGGAAGTATGAGATGAGCACCCTTGTCTTGTTCCAGTTTTCAGGGGAAGTGCTTCCAATTTCTGTCTGTTTAGAATTATGTTGGCTGTGGATTTATCATAGACGGTTCTTACTATATGGATGTATGCCCAGGTGTTCAGGGATTTTTTATCAAGAAAGGATACTGGATTTTATCAAAAGCTTTCTCTGCATCTAATGATATAATAATATGATTCTTGTTTTAACATATGTTAATTTATTTAATTATGTTTATGTTCTTTCAGAAGTTGAACCATCCCTGCATCTTGGGTTATAGCCTAGTTTGTCACAGTGAATGATTTTTGAGTTGTGTTGTTGGATACAGTTTGCTAGAATCTTGTTGAGAATTTTTAATCTATGTTCATTAAGGATATTGGCCTGTAGTTTTCTTTCTCTGTTGGATCCTTACCTGGTTTGAATATCGGTGAGATGTTAGCTTCATAAGATGATTTAGGAAGAGTCCCATCTTTCTCAATTGCCTGGAATACTTTCATTAGGATTGGTATCATTTCCTCCTTTTATGTTTTGCAGAATTCTTTTGGAAAATCATCTGGTCCAGGGCTTTTTGTGTGTGTGTGGATAGTTTTCCTGTGACAGAGTCAGTTTCCTGGGTTGTTATTGGTCTATTTAGGGTCTCAATTTCTTCTTGTTTCAACTTCGGGTGGTTGTAGCTGTCAGAAAGTCCTCCATTTCATTTAGGTTTTTGAGTTTGTTTCCATACAAATGTACATAGTAATCACTAATAATCTTTTGTGTTTCTTTGGGGTCAGTTGTGACTTCTTCTTTTGCATTTCTGATTATGTTTATTTGATCTTTTTCTCTCTCTTTCATGGTCAGTCTTGCTAATGGTTCATCAATCTTGTTTAACTTTTCAAAGAACCAGCTTTTAGTTTTGTTGATTTTTTTCTATGATATTTTTGTCTTCTGTGTCCCATATTTGGGTTTTTATTTGGGTGATCTGGATTCTTCTGCTGAAGTTAGGGTTTTGATGGTCTTGTTTCTCCTACTCCCTTAGGTGACTTGTTAGACTGTTAACTTGTGATCTCATCATTTTCTTCATATGTGTTCATAGAGATAAAAATTCCCCTCTTAGTACTGTTTTCATGGCATCCCAGAGATTTTGGTAAGATGTTTCTTCATTTTCATTTGTTTCCAGGAAACTTTTAATTTCTTCTTTGATGTCCATGTTGATCTAGGAGTTGTTCAGCATCATGCTGTTTAATGTCCATGTCTTTGTGGGTTTGAGGGGAGCATTGTTGGTGCTTATCCTTATTTTCATTCCACTGTGGTCTGAGAAGATGCACAACACTAATTTGATCTTATGAAATTTGGTTATACTTGATTTATGGCAGAGGATGTGGTCAATCTTGGAGTGTGATCCATGAGGTGTTGAGTAGAATGTGTAATCAATGGTTGTTCGGTGAAGTGTTCTGTAATTATCTATTAGGTCCGTTTGGTCAAGTGTCAAGTTGAGGTTCTGAATCTCATTGTTGATTTTTTGCCCAGATAATCTATCTAGGTTTGGTAATGGGGTATTAAGGCACCTAGTGATGATAGTGTTAGAACTGATATTTTTTAAAAATTTACTTAGTAGCTGCTTTATAGAAGTTGGTGCTCCTGTGTTTTGGTGCATATATGTTTATTATGGATATTTCTTGTTGATGAATTGGACCTTTTATTATTATCTAGAGTCCTTCTGTACCTTTTAAATTTTGATAGCTTAATGGTTATTTTCTCTGATATTAAGATTGCAACTCCTGCTTTCTTTTTGTTCTATTCTCCTGAAAATTTATTTTCTATTCTCTAACTCTGAGTCTTGAGTATCCCTTCTGATGAGATGTGTCTTCTGAAGACAGTGTATTGTTGCATCATGTTTCTTTATCCAATTTTCCACTCTATGCCTTTTCAGTGGTGCATTTAGTTCATTTACATTCAGGTTGATTATTGAGATGTGAGAGTTTCTCACTATCATGAGGCTCTTACAGACTTTGTTGTTGTTTGTTTAATTATTTTTTTGTTGATTTTCTTTTGATTTTGGGGTTGATTTATGTATGTGTTTTCAATCTCGCAATTAAAATTGCATTGTGCATGCTTTATTGGTTCTTTGTTTTCTTGCATTTTGGGGGAGGAATGTGGTTGTTCTTTTTTTTTCTTTGTTTCTTCTGTTAATACATTCTTAAGTGCTTCTTGTAGAGTTGGTCTGGAGGCAGTATACATTCTTAGGGATTGATTGGGAAGGATTTTAGTTCTCTATCACTGATGAAGCTTAGCTGAGCTGAGCAGAAAATTTTTGGTTGGTAATGTTTATCTATGAGCATTTTGAAGATTGGGCTCCAGTCTCTTCCAGCCTGTAGTGTTTCTGTAGCTAAGTCTGCTGCTATTCTAATTTATCTTCCCCGGTAGGTAGTCTGATCTTTCTGTCTTGCTGACTTTAGGATTTTTTCTTGTATACCTACATTGTGTAAGTAAATTATTTGTCTAGAAGTTGGTGTTCTCGGTTGATGCTTTGCAGAAGTTCTTTGTGTCTCTTGTGTTAGGATGGTCTGATCTCTGGTAAGATGTGGGAAGTTTTCTTGGATGACCTCTTGAAATATTTGTTCCAGGCTGCTCTCATTCTCCTTATCTGCTTCAGGGATATCTATCAGTCTTAGGTTTGGTCTCTTAATATAGTTGCACATCTCCTGAAAGTTTTGTTCCATCTTTTTAAGTTTCCTTTCTATGTTTTTAACAGATTGGGTAAGTTCCAGATGTTGGTATTCAAGTTCTGAGATTTTTTCTTCCACCTGGCTAATTCTATCCTCCATGCGTGTCAGTTTATTATTTATTTTATTTACTATTTTCTTTATAGTTTGCATCTAAGCCATTATTTCATTCCTGTTTTCATGTTGTTTTTCCAGCCATTCCTTGATTTTTGCATTTGTAGTCTGAGACCAGTCAATCTGGGTAGTCCTCATTGTTTGAGTTCTGAAGTCTGTATTCTTATGAACTATCTTCTTTGGACTTTGTATGGTGCCTGTGTTTTTTCTTTCATTTTTCCTTATTTGTGGTGGGTTATTCTTTTTTCTTTCTTTATTTTATTTCCCTTGCTCAGTGAGAAAGGAAGTCGTTTTCACTTTGTTTTGCTCAACCCCTTATTCTCCCTTGGATAAAGTCTCTGGACTAGTTCATTTTTGGAGCCAGGTTGGAGCAGGGGAACTATGCTACTACTCCCTTGCAGATTTGATATTTGAATGAGCTGTGTTAGGAGCTGCTAAGATTCCAAAAGGCGTCTGATGATCATAACGTTTGCTGATTGGTGTGTGGGACACCAGGGGTCCAATGCCCACCACCTTATAGTATGTCCATAAAATGGGAGCATGTGTATCTCTCCTGGGTACAAAATAACATGAGAGAAAGGAAAGGAGTTAATAAAGAGAAAATGTGGAGGGGATGACAATGGAGAGAACAAAAGAGAGGAGGAAAAGATATAAACCAACTAACAGGGAGACAAGCAAAAAGAGAAAAAAAAAGGAAGGAGGAAGAAAAAACCAAACCAAAACAGTAACAAAACAAATGGAAAAACAAAAAGAAAGAAAGAAAGAAAGAAAGAAAGAAAGAAAGAAAGAAAAGACAGCACACAAACAAATCAGCCTCCCAAAAAAACTAAAATCAATAATATGAGGAAATTTTTATATTCATATATAGTCTTATTGGACAGAAAGAAGAAGAAGACTGGGTAAAACAGAACTAAGTGCCCACTCCCAGCAAGTTATATTTTTTTTAAAAAGGTAACTAGAATCATGCAGATACAAAAACAAGCAAACAAAAACCTTTTGTAATCCTTGAGCACCCTTTTGGCAGTTTCAAGACCTCAGCATACCCAGGAATCTGAGAGCTGTGAAGGGCAGCTGCCTAAGCAGACAAGCTCGGGCTTCCCTTTCTCACATCTCCACTCAATCAATCATTCACATAGCCTTTGCTGACACCCATGCATTTATGCAGAAACTCATGAACCCCAACCGCCTCCATTGCCATTTTGGAATCAGCCCAATCTTATCTCTTATGGCATGGGTTTTTGGTGTTTAGATCAGGAATTGGCTGCCTATTCCATTGCACATAAGGGTATCTTCTGTGTTTTCTTCTAATATTCTTACAGTTTGAGGTTTTACATTTAGGCCTTTAATCAATTTAGAGTTGATTTTTGTGTATGGTGATTGGTAGGGGGTCCTGCTTCATTTTTCTTTTTTTTTTTTGCATGTGGTCAGGCAGTTTTTCCAGCATCATTTATTGTATAAGTTCATCCTCCTCAGTGGTTGCTGTTGGAGGCTTTGTTGAAGATGACTTGGTAGAGAAATTGAGGTTTTGCTTCTGGAATCTCTATCCTGTTCCTTTGGTCTATATGTCTGTTCTTGTACCAATTCCAGGTTGGTTTGACTATTGTAGTCTTATAATAAAGTTTGAAGTCTGGAAGTGTGATACCAACAGCTTTGTTTCTTTTGCTGAGACTTGTTTTGGCTATTTGTGTTCATTTATGTTTCCATATAAATTTCTATATTGCTGTCTCCAGATCTGAGAAGAATGATGCTGGTATTTACCAGGTATAGCACTGAATTTCTAGATTGCTTTGATAGAATGTACATCTTAACAATGTTGATTCTTCCAATACCTGAGCATGGAATATTTTTTCATTTGTTTGTCTCTTCATGGTTATGCACAACCATAGTCTCAGTTACTCAGGAGGCTGAGTCTGAAGAATCACTTTAACCAAGGAGTTTAAGGCTGCAATGAGCTATGATCTTGCCACAGAACTCTATCATGGGTAACACAGTGAGACTGCATCTCTTTAAAAAATGAGATCAGCTTAACTACTGGAAGAAAAGTGCAATAGCATTATTTCCAAATTCCACTTCATTTCTTAGAGTTTTATATATTAATACATTAATTTACTTAATAATTACTTATTGAAATAAATATTCAATAAGTTAAACCAGTTATTTATTTAATACCAGAAGCATATTTTTATTAGGAAAAATTTGAGTTTTAACTAATGCTTCATATAAGCAAACAAAGAGTCATTTTTTTAAAAAAAATTTATTTTAATGATGTGGGGTAAAATTTAGGTTTGGGTATATAAGTATTCATATTATTGATGTCTAAATCTTACATTTGTCTCTTTCATAAACTATAACATTATGTAAACTACTTAAACTTTAAGTTTGTCATATATAGTATTCATTTTGTGTGCATTTGTATACTTTAATGAATTTTCTTTTAAGCATTCTTAGACACTTTTTATTAAGCTTTTCAGAAATGTATGTTATCATTGATTGTTAAAAATTTTCTCTTTTCTCCTGTGCTCTGATTTCATTCTATAATTACACTGAATTAAGTGTTGTATTACAGAGTTTTATTAGAATGTCTTTGCAACCATTTTTCTGTTGTGCTACCTGCCAAAAACATATTTTAATTTTTAAATATGACAAAAATAAATGAATTTAAAGTAATATTAAGACAAGAATCTTTAAAATACAATGAGCAAACTGAGAATATCATCAAGAAAACAATTAAGCATGACAATGATTAACTCAGAAAGTTTTTGTTAATTTTTTTCTAAATTTTATTTGTTGCATTGATTTATTTTCCTCTCTTGATTAGAAGTCTTAGAAATATGTTTTTCAGACTTTCTTGTGTCTAATGTTCTAGACTCATGTTACAATTGTCAGTGATATATAGATATAAAATAATTGAAAGACAAATGCAGATGATGTGGATTTTGACAGATGTGGAGGCTGTCATTAAGTTTTTGTTTGTTTGTTTGTAACAGTCTATCCTGCTAACCACCCACCTTTGGACTGCAGATGGAGGCAGCTGCAGTTTCCTAGAGAATTCGAATCTTGCCTAGTCTCTTGTCTATAGCTGTAGCAGTTAATATGGATGCTAGAGGTGTTTTCTTTTCACTTCGCTAGCCCTCCCAATGTTATTGTGGGCACCTGCTTTAAATGTCCATAGTTGTTTCTGTTATACTGATTAATCCATGACTGGCAGAGTATTCCTAAAATAATATTAATACTCTTTATATTTTTCTGGTATAGAAGATAGCTGCTCGTCACCACATTTGAAGTAATTCTATTTCATAAAATAACCTGACATTATGCCATCATTTTTTTTTCCATGTCTAAACTTCCATATTCAAAATTTCAGACTTTTGGAGGGAAGCAAAGACAATGTAAACTTTTTTAAAAATCCCAGATGAAATTGTTTCTCAATCCTTATATATTAACTTTTATAGCCATAAAAGTTGTTTTTGTCTTATGGTCTTGTATGATACGACTGACAAAACAACTTAGTTATTTTGGCTATAATTTTTCTGTTATGCCTTTGAATCTCGATTTAATTTCAATATCTTATGTTCATATTTTAGATATGCCTTTTGTATACAAATTTCTATTCAACAATAATAAAACATGATTGCCTTTTAATTAGAAATTCTATTCCACTTACATTTAATGCGATTAACAATATATTTTGATGTTTCTACTGTTTTATTCAGTGAGTGGTTTCATATGATCTTATCGTCTACAACAAAAAGAAAAGTTTATGTGCTCTCAAGTCATCTATTATGCCACAATTTAAAAATAAGAAATAATAAAATATTACATTGGAAATACTATCTCCTCTGGGCAAGAATAGTAAAGATCTGCTACTCCATTTGGTGGATTAAGTCCAATGTTTATCTCTTCTTGGAGTTGTTGATTTTAAAGTTTAGAAAGATCTTTCTTTATCTGTATTTGTTCTGCCTTTAGAGTGTAGATTGTCTATTTTCCTGTATTGTCATAGCTTCCTTGGCCATTGAGAAGAATTTTCCTTCTTAGATATGCAAAGCATTTACAACTCAATTTTTGGCATGTGTTTGAGGAACCAGGGATAGAATCATGGGTTGAAAAACAAAAGCAACAAACCTTGGTTTATTTGTCAGAATTATAAACTTTTATTAATATATAAGTTGGTGGGTTAGTGAGGGGAGAGAATTCATGCAAATGTAATGTTAGCCAATTATTTTATCCATACATAACCTTTAAGCATTATGATCTTTATTTTAACAATGGATTTCTGTGCTTATCCAAACCACCTAATCTCTATTTACTGGCTACTGCCTTGAGAAAATATGAAACAGAAGTCTCAGGAGGAGAGGCACCTTAGGCACTCACTTATTTAACAGATTTTGTTATGCACTAACCTTGTTCCAACTACTTTTCCCAGTAGCAGACACAGAACAATTAACAAATGGAACAAGAATTAAATTAGTGTTTTTATGGAACTTATAATACAATAGAGGGAAATAGGCAAATAACAAATATGATGTCAGACTGCAAAATGTGTGCCAAAGAATAATAAAGAAAGATGTGGATTAAAGAGTGTGTGAGAGCTGTAATATACAATGTACATTCAAAGACAGAGCTCTGAGTTACTCCAAAGTGAACAGTTTATGGATAATGAGAAGAACAACAATGAAGTTATAAAAAGATGAATTAATAAAAAGCTGTTACCTGTGAAGCAGGAAGAGAACTAGGATAATACGATATCTAGAATTAAAGGGAGTAAGGTGTTCTAAGGAGGAGAGTGTCATTCTGCATAACGATAAATATTAACCTTGAGCAGTGTTTTTTCAGCTCTAGGAAGAAAAAGAACTGATTACAAAGTCTTCATAAGATAAAGGGGGAGATTGGGGAAAGAATAAGTATGAGCAATTCTTTCCAGATGTTTACTATAAGAAGAACATAGTGGGTTACCTGGTGGGTGAAGTGGGATCAGTAGAGTTTGCAATCATGGAAAAAATGATATAATTTATCTTTCATTTCTGATGAGAATGATGAAGAGGAAAATTTGCTAATGCAGAGGATAATAAAATGAATGTAGCACTGTCATAGGTAGATGAGAGAAGATAGAATTGATCACACAACTTGAAAGTTAGACCATAGATAGATACATAATCATAGTATAAAATGAAAGAAAAGTGTATACATGCATCCGGGAGATGGAGTTATGATATGTGTAGAATACATTGTGTAATTTCTTCAATATTCTTAGTAAAACAAGGCATTAATTCAGGAACTGAAAGTGAGAAACAGGAGATTGAGGAGATGAGAAGATAGTGAATAGTTTTCTAAAAGTATGGGAAGTGAAGGGATTAGGGTAACGTGGAATCATTGCCAGGTAAACTTTAGAGTTCATTTGATATTTGTTATCATAGATTTGAAGAGAGACCAACTAACTCAGGGAAAACTTAATAACAACTAGCAGGCTAATAGAAGCAACTGCTATATATATCCAAACTATAAGCTTATGCAGTGATACGGATGCACTCTAGCTTATATCAGATTGTATCAAGCCAGTGGGCAAACACAGAGCCTGAATTACAAAGTATATCACAGAACAGCCAAAGTGTATGGAGAAACTTCAGAAAAGGTCCAGATCTTACTCCAATCTGTGGCATCATTATCATCTGTGCTACTTAAATAAAAAAACCTGATGATGGTTGTGGCAGTCATACTACTTTGTTCAGTGATTCTGTAAGTTCCATTTACCCTAATCACTTTTACACATGTAAGGTCTTAATTTCTTACAACCTAAATTAATATTAAAACTATTGTAGCCGGGCTCGGTGGCTCAGCCTGTAATCTCGTGCCTTGGGAGGCTGAGGTGAGTGGATTGCCTGAGCCCGTGGGTTTGAGACCCGCCTGGGCAACTTGGTGAGACCTCATCTCTACAATAAATCAAAAACATTAGCCGGGTGTGGTAGCGCGTGCCTGTAGTTCCAGCTA
>CAUYQG010103690.1:0-30448 GCA_963574415.1 Tarsius wallacei
ATTTAACTTATTTCAATTTCATTTCAGAAACTAAAAATAGTCTTTTGTGTTATTGAATTCAGTTGGTAGTTTTTATTTTTTTTGTTTTTTTGAGTTGGAGTCTCACTCTGTTGCCCAGACTGGAGTGCAGTGGCTGCTCCCGGCCACCGCAGCCTCGACCTGCTGGGCTCCGGCGATCCTTCCGCCTCAGCCTTCCGAGTAGCCGGAATTACAGGCACGCGCTACCACACCTGGCTGATTTTTTGATTTATTGTAGAGATGAGGTCTCGCCAAGTTGCCCAGGCGGGTCTCGAACCTGCGGACTCAGGCAATCCACTCACCTCCCAAGGCGCGGGACTACAGGCTGAGCCACCGAGCCCGGCTCAGTTGGTAGTTTTTAAAAAGAAGCCTAACATAAAATGTTCTGTATCATCAAAGTAAGATGTAATGGCATAAGTAATGTCATGCTGGCATTCACATCTTATCTAAAAATTTTCCTGGAAAACTTCATTTTCATGAATGCATTTGTCTCTAAATAGAGAACTACGACAAGATGACTATTTTTTTATAAATAGAAATCATTTTTTGGTGTGTTGAGTTCATTCCTCTTCCTTGGTGAGAGTGTGTCAAAGTCACATGGGACTGGAACTTCTTTGAGCTGATAAACACATTGCAGCTGCTTTGAAAAGAAGCCACAGGATTTGCCGGGGTGAGGCTGACTATGGATAGAGATGCCAGGCTTCTCTGAGGCTTCTCTGAGGTGGATGCAGAGGAGCAGAGAGCGTTTTCTAGTTAAGGAGGAGACCACCCCAAGGGGTATTTTAAGATTGGTGGGCTGAGGAGGTGAGTCATGATGATCAGACAGAGTGTTTAGCTATGCAGCATTACTCAGGCTTAGTTTCCAGTCCTTGGGCAGCTTTCCCTATCACACACACACACACACACACACACACACACACACACTCACACTCACACACATACACGCACCCCTTTCACTTCCCTGGAGCTAGCATTTCTTCTGACCCTTGTTATCCCTGGAGTCCTGTTTTAAATTCTGGGAATGTCCCCTGAATTCTGCTGTGCCAAGTCCTGCTGATGGAAAAGACAAATATCCCTCATTTTTCCTTAAGATAAATTTCCAGTGTCTTAGGAACCAAGAAAATATTTGTCTTTTCCTGGAGAGTTGATGTTATTCCACTCATAAATTCACTAGAACCAAGTTTTAAGCTCTCAGTTCATTTCCAGAGTTGGTATACTTCATTTTGTTTAAGCTTTGTTTCCTTCTTATAATTGACTTTTAAATAACCTCATTATTTTAAACACTTGCAGCATATTTGTCCTTTGTGCAGGGTGCCATAGGCTCTCCTTTGCAAGAGGTGGGAAGAGAAAAAAGAATCAAAATGGAAAAAACTGGAGTCCCCTGCTGCCATGGTTCTGGGTGCTGCTCTCCCTCTGGCAGTGCCCAGATGTCCCAGCAGACAGCATTTAGAGGAGAGACCTAGAGCAGCTAGAGAGCTCCCCTCAGGAGGGAAGTCTGCTTCTTCCAGACACAAAAGTTTTTGTTCATCTTTGTCACAGTTGCTCCCAATCCCCTTCCATGGGACTGCAAGTCTGCATTTCTTCATGGCACTAGCAAGGCTGCTCTAGGCACCAGGGATCTACAAGCCACAAACATTCTATCAACACAATTTTATAAACAATTTTTAGAGTTTAAGAAATTAGGACTCTCATGATTTATGTGGATTTGGATGTCCTTCTGCCGGGTTGGAGATGTGACAGGGAACAAAGACAAGTTCAAGGCTGTGGTTCAGATTGCACTTCACTCCGTTCTTCCTCTGGGCAAGGGCAGGGGTCAGGGAGATGTGTGTGGGGTCACAGGTTTAATTTTCCAGACCTGAGGACTTGACTCATCTCAGGTTCCTCCTGTCTCCCAGAGGATGTGCCTTTGGACAACACGAGACACATGAGATTAACTATGACTCAAATGCGGAATGTTTGACACTATTGCAAAAACTGTAAAATGACAAGTAAATTTTTCATTAAATAAAAGCCACTTGTTTTTAAAGAGCACTTTGCAGTGAGCAATGAACAATACTGTTTAATAAGCATGACTCTAGTTTGTCTACATAAGCATCCTACATCCGTGGAACTGAGTAATTTCAACATGTTTCTTCTTATCATCTGAAGGTTTTTTTTTTGTCATAACATTACCTCATACTTATACATACACTTTAGCAATACATAGAAGGTCACAGAAAAACTAAAAGGTAGAAAAGAAAAAGAACATATAACATCACCCTGTTAAATGTTTAAGTCTAAACAGTGCATACCAATACAAAGTTGTATAGTATCAAATGTGTGTATGAACAATGTTTTATTTAAGCCAGTCTTTACTATGAGACATTTCCTCTGGTTTATGCTCTTAAAAACGATAATGCACTGTATTCATTTGTGCATATTCATTAAGGGACTTAAATTCCTAACAGTGACATTACTGCTTCACAGGAAACATAGATGTTTAATTTGATCGTTTTTCCAAATAAACTCCTGTGGGTGTCACATCCGTGGACACTCACTAAGTGTGTAAAGATAGATTGCACACTGACTCAGGAATAGATTCCAGAGTATCTTGAGAGATTTCTGTTCTGTGTCCACAATTCACGGTCACTCGGGGGCGGAGGAAGATGTATTTGTTTTTCCTACGGAGCATCTTCATTGCCCATGTGAATACTGGCCAAAATACGATATTAAAAAAGACAAATTCTATCTGGGAAATTGTACCCTTTGAAATGAGTCAGGAAGCAATTGCCCACTCTTCTTGGGTGAGTGGACATGTAGCTTCCTTGTGATCCTCACTGAAAGAGAATGTCAATTATGAACAAAACGGTCTAAGGAAAGGACCAATCAGATGTTTCTTTGAATAGCAAGGATTATAAAGACTTTTGCATGTAGAAACATAGAGCAGTTGCTAAATTAGATGAAGCTGAATTATTTATTAATTGATTTCTTTAGGTAATGTTGGAGATATTTTTGGAATTTTGACTTGCTCCACTTAAAGCTCAGACTCATTTCAGAAATTGTTAGAAAGATAAATATTTATTTTCACAGGCATATAAAAGGATTTAATAAAAACCTAAATATTTATTAAATTATGGAGTCTGGGCGATGGAGTGAGACTCCAACTTAAAAAAAAAATTGTGGAAAAGTAATGATGCAGCTCTGAGGTATTGCAGTGTTGGTAAGCAACAACTAAAATTTGCATAGGGCGCAGAGTCCTCTACAAGATGCTGAGGAGTTTGAAAGTAAATAGAAAATCAGTATAAGCAATTGTTTTGAGGACAGAAAAAAAATTACAATGGAGCGATGTGACTATATTTATAACAAATATAGAAATAACCATTTTCCTGCTTGCAAAGTTTATGGGAGTTGCTGCAGCAACAGAGATTAGGACATGTATTTCAGACAGGCTACATGTAGGAAGTCACTTGGAGACACCATATTACAAGTAAAATTAAAATCATTCGGCAGAATTCTGGTAAATGAGCCAAATGTAGGAGCTCACATCTGTAACCCCAACACTTTGAAAGTCTGAGGCAGAAGGATTGCTTAAGCCCAGGAACAGCCTGGGCAACACAGGGAGGCCTTGTCTCTACAAAGAAATTTAAAAATTTAATTAAGCATGGTGGCCTGACCATGTAGTCCCTACTCAGGTGGCTAAGGGTGGGAGGATAGCCTGAGCCAAGGAAGTCAGGGCAGAGGTGAGCCATGGTCATGCCACTGCACCACAGTTTGGGCCACAAAGTGATACACTTACTCAAAAAAAAAAAAAAATAGTCTGCACACACCTGAAGTTCCAGCTACTTGGAAGGCTGAGGTGAAAGGATCACTGGACCCCAGCAGGTCGACACAAGGGTGGCCGTGAGCGTGCCATTGCACTCCAGCCTGGGCAATGGAGTGAGACTCCAACTCAAAAAAAAAAAAATCTGGTAAATCATTCCAGGGACATGGAGAGAAATGCAGATGAAGAAACACATAATAAGGCAGGTTGCAGCTCCCAGAGCCATTCCCAAGCCAGGAGGTGAAGAGTTGGTGAGAGCTGGACATGTTCTCTGCACAAAATTTTAATTATCCTCTAAAGAGAGAAGAAAAAGAACAATGGTGGTAAATTCTATCCCGAGTTTTTATAATCTGTTGACAGGGTTGCACAGTAAGATTTTTTTTTTACCAAGAATATTTAGAAACGTGACCTTTAGAACTTTCTTCTCACCACAGTAGCATTCCCTTGCAACACTTCCTGGTTCTCCAAGAAATGACACAGTGGGACGTTCAAGCCCTGAGGGAGGCTGCAATCATGATACTCTGCAAAAAACATGATCTTTTAGGGTCTTTCAGTCTCTTCTTCTACTTTCCAGTTCTCTCATAATTATATCGCTTCCCCACAGCTCAGGATAAGGTGTTCTGCTTTGATTTGAGAGTCACCCTCACAACTAAGGGATGATATTCTAATAACTATAATTAGAATAAATCCGAGAAAATCTGACATAGGATGAGACTTTAGGAGCACTACTGATGAGTTCATATGATCACTTTTCGGAGGGTGTGTGAGTCCTTGGGGATGGGTGGGGGAGAATCAGTGGCACTGTCAGCCTCCGATGCCGATGCTGCGGAGTTGCTATAACCCGACGCGGTCAGATGAAAACCGGCTTCCCTAGAGGGAAGAATGAGTAATTAGAAATAACCTGGCACTTGGTGATGACCTGCATAGACAAACTGTCTATAACCGGCCCACAATTTCCTGCTCTATGGAAAGTGACTACACCTGGTGTTGTGACAGCCCAGGGAGTTCATGCGGAGGCGCAGGTAGGTTTTACATCTGCGCCCTAGGAGAGTCTGTGCATCCTGTTCTTACCTGCCCCGAAGGCTGATAGAAACAGCGTCTATTCTCACAGTGGTCTCCTTCTCACCAGGGTTAGGAATTTGTTCTGCTTAAATATTCTTGTGCTTTTTAACATGTTATAATACCAGAGAAACTGTTCATAAGATTCATGCAGAAAACAGCCACCATTTCAATGTCTATGAGAAGACCCATATTTTCTGAGCATTTTAATATTATTTCCAGACAGCTATGTTATTTTTTACATAGTTGAGAAAACGTTGGCAGTGGTAAGGTAGGAGAGAGGGAACAAATCAGACCACAATTCTGGATTTTACGAGGAGAATTTGCACCGCTGGGATTCGAGCAGGCTTTACATGGGTGTCCTAGAAGAACCCGCTTTTCTAAAGGGAAGTAGTCACTTTGTGTTAACAAGAGCTGGAAGATTTCTCTGTTTAAGTAGATATTTGGCATGAAGTTGATTGAAGTAGTGCTTTATACCTTAATTTGTCTTCTTCTCTGCAGGAGCTGTAGAAGAACTATTTTAGGAACATAACTCTTAAGGCATTTCTGCTATTTTTTAAAAACCAGACTTGGATATTATGATAGCAAAAATTGAGTTAGGGAATCTAGCATAAAAAAAGAAAAAGGTCCAAGTGACAAGTGCAAGGAAGGGATAAATCAAGGACCTCCAGCGCCCTCCCCTCCCTGAAGCACATGCCATGTGGTGTTTGCTTTTTGCCCCACAACTCATGCTTTTTTGCAATCCCCATCTCTGCTTCTTCTCTAGACATGAGCTCCTGGGGAGGGGATGATGTCTCTCATTCCTCTCTCCAAGACCTACCAAAATGCGGGACACAGATCAAACACAGAAAATGTGCTTGTGGAGTGAGTGAGTCAATCTATGAATAGTTAAATGACAAAGTGGCCTAAGTTTCTAGAAAATAACACAAAGTAGATTTCAATGACAAGCTCAAGAAGATTCAGAAGAAGGACATGATAATGAGAAAGCTATTCTGCATTCTCCAGAGGAAAAAAAACCCCAACAGATTATCTCTCTCTCTCTCTCTAGCTACCTATCTATCCATATGTACACATGTATATTGTGTGTATACAGTCAGGAGTTGCTTAACAACAGAGATATGATCTCAGAAGTGCATCCATAGGCGTTTTCTTAGTGTGCTTACTTAAGCCTAGATGATGTATCCTCCTACATAACAAAGTGATATGAGATAGTGTATTGTTCCTAGGTTACAAATCTGTACAGCTTGCTGCTGTGCTGAATAGTGTAGGACGATGTAACACAATAGTCTTTGTGTATGTAAACATAAAAAGGTACTGTAAAAATGAATTATAAATGATAATAGTTGGTATACTTGAATAAAGGACTTAGTATGAATGGAGTTTTCAGGACAGGAAGTTGCTCTGGCTGAACCACTGGTGGGGGAGTGTGAAGGCCTAGGACATTACTGTATATTACTGTAGACATCATAAACACTACACTTAGGTTATACTGAGTTTACAAAAAATTTTCTTTCTTCAAAAATAAATTAATCTTAGCTTCTTGTATTTTTTATTTGATAAACTTTAAAATTTTTAAAACATATTTACCATTTTATAACTGCTTAAAACACACATTGTACATCTGCTCAAAAATATTTCCTTTCTTCATTCTTATTCTGTAACCTTTTTTATTTGTATTTTTTTACTTCTTAAAATTTTTTGTTATAAATTAATACATGAACACACACACGAGTATAGTCCTACACAGCTCAGGATCATCATCAGTATCACTGCATTCCACCTCCACGTTGTCCCACTGGAAGGTCTTGAGGGGCAATAACATGTATGGAGCTTTCTCCTTCTGTCAGCGGTTTCCCAAGAAATATCTACCAAAGGACTTACCTGAAGCTATGTAAAATAATGTTAACACATTTTTACAAGTAGAAGTAAACTCCAAAATAACTATATAAATAGGAGAATTCCAAGATGGCAATGGAGTCCATCAGAATGTGTGAGTCTCTATATGAAGAGTGTGCATAGGGATGAATATGCATGCAAGTGTTTCAGCAAGTCACTGTGTGTCTGACTGGAGATGTGAGAACAAATGGCGTGAGGTCAACTGCCGAAGTGGCTGCCCAGCACAGCAACTCAGATCCCAGTGTGATCCACGGCCCAGCAGCAGGCACCATCTCTGCAACCCTATCCAGAAGAAAGGAGTGAAAAACAGCCACTGCTGGTGCTGCCCACCACCATAGCCTCTGGTGCCAGATCAGACATTGGTAGCAGGGGCCATGGAGTAAATACACTGGAGGAACTAGTCACTGAGTCTCAGTAGAGGACAAAATGCGGAGATGCCCCCACTGCTTTGGTCCTGGTACTCGGTCAGAGACAGGCTCTGGCCAGCCCATATGAACAACAGAGCTACTCCCTGAAACTGAAGGGTGAACTCCGCACCTCTCTGAGGTTGATTGCTGCCAACCTAAAGAGAACATCTCAGGTGCAGTATTCCCAGAGGGACAGGTCTTATGAGGAGACCCAGTCACCCCATTCCCCACACTGGACCTTTTGCGGGACTACAGGTGCAAGCGGAGGCAAAGAATCCAGTCCCAGTAAATGAGTGAGGGTGAGTTAAACTGATTTAGCTCCCTTCTCTCAGTGATTCATGAGGTATGTGATCCATGTAGGGAAAAACCTGATCAGCTCATGTGGAGAGGGCTGAACACAGGCAAATCTGTGGGAGTTCATAACCTCTCCCTGAACACACAGTGAGCAGGGGGACAGATCGAGAGGTTGGAGCCCCCTCCCATCTGTCAGGAACCAAGAGTAGCCATGCTTGGGTCACACAGACAAGAAACCCAAAGTTTCAGAAACTGCCACAAGAGGGCGCACAAGTATTACAAAAGTTTTTTTTTGGTTTGGTTTCTCCCTACTCTATATTTTGCTGGGTTTATGTGTGTTTTGTTTTTATTCCTCCTCCTTCTTTTTTTTCACATAAGGGTATATATGAGTGTGAAAATGTCCTCATATTGCCTGTTTTAGTTTTGTTCCTTTCTTTCCTTTTTTGTCTATTTGTTTTTCCTTCTCTACTTCATTCTCTTCAATGTTCTTTCTTCTTTCTCTTTCTTAGTCTTTCCTTTCCCTTATGTTATTTTGTACCCGGGGATGTACACACATTCTTAGTGTGTGGACATACTGTAAGGTGGTGGAAAGTGGGTCCTAGGGGGCCCACATTCCAGTCGGTGAACATTGTGATCTCCCGGCAAATTTTTAATCTTATCATCCTACAACACACCTTATTCAAATCTCAAAGCTGCAAAAAGACAGCACAGCTCCCCAACCCCAACCTGGATTCAAAATTGAAAGGATCTGGTGGCTTTACCAAAGGAAGAACAGGGGGCTGAGCAAGCAGAAATGAAGACTATTCCCTTGCTCACTGAGCAATGGAAGTAAAGAGGAAAAAAAATCAATCCATCACAAATAAAAAGAAACCAATGAAAAAACACAGGTAACCCTGAGACCCCTAAAAAGATGATTATGGAGAATACAGACTTTGGAACTCAAATAGTGAAGCATGACCAGATCTACTGGTCTCAGACCACAAATGCAGAGATCAAGGAAAAGTTGAAAAAGATGAAATAATTAATTACAGAGATGCAAGCCATAAATAATACAGTAAATGAAATAAACAATAAACTGATAAGCATGGAAAGCAGAGTTAACTAAGCAGAAGAAAGAATCTCAGAGATTGAAGACCAAGGTATGTAACTAACCCAATCTGTTAAAAACATAGAATGGAAGCTTAAATGGATGGAACAAAGTCTTTAAGAGATGTGAGTATATATTAAGAGGCTGAACTTATACCTGATCAGTATCCCTAAAACAGAAAAGGAGAATAAGAGCACCCTGGAACAAACATTCCATGAGATCATCCAAGAAAACTTCCTGCATTCAGAGAACACCTCCAAGGCATCAAATGAGAAGACCAACTCCTAGAAACATAGTAATTTTCTTACACAAACTAGGTATAAAAGAAAAAAATTCTAAAGGCAGTGAGAGAGAAAGGTCAGACTACCTACCATGGATGACAGAATAGCAACAGACTTAACTACAGAAGCACTATAGGCTAGAAGAGACTGGAGTCCAATCTTCAAAGTTCTCAAAGATAAACAATTCCAACCAAGAATTTCCTACTTCAGCCAAGTTAAGCTTCATCAGTGATGGGGAATTAAAATCCTTCTCAGAAATTCAAACTCTAAGAGTCTATGCTGCCTCCAGACCAGCTCTACAAAAAATGTTTAAGAAGGTATTAGCACAGAAGAGAGACCAAAAAAAAAGAAAAAAAAAGAAAAAAAAGAATGGCAACACACTTCCTTGGAATGCAGGAAAACAATCAACACAGCATGCCTTGTGACTGCAAAATTGAAAACACACACATATATCAACCCCCAAATCAAAAGAAAACCAACAAAGAAATACACAACAACTTTATAAGAGCCTCATGACAGGGACAAACTCTCACATCTCAATAATCAGCCTGGATGTGAATGAACTAACAACCCTAGATAGATGATTGAAGCAAAAAATCAACGAGGAGTTCTGGGACCACAAGTTGGTGCTTGACCAAAAGGCTTTAAGAGATACATACAGAACACTTCACCCAAAAACCACAGAATATACATTCTACTCATCACGTATGGAACGTAATCCAAGATTGACCACATCCTCAGCCATAAATCAATCATAGAATGGCAAACTGGATTTTAAAATGACACAATAATATGCTGCCTCAAGAAAACACATCTCACTACAAAAGACACTCACAGACTCAAAGTTACAGAATGGAAAACATATTTTCAGGTGAACAGAACATAAAAGAAGTCAGGAGTCACTATTTTAATATCAGACAAAATAACCTCTAAGCTATTAAAAATTTAAAAAGATAAGGAAGGTCACAACTTAATGATAAAAAGTTGAGTCCATCAGCAAGTAATATGCATTCTGAACATATATACACCAAACATAGGAGCACCAGCTTTCATAAAGCAGCTACTAAGTAAACTAAAAAAAGGTATTGACTCTAACACCATCACAGCTGGGGACTTAAATACCCCACTCAAAACCATAGCTAGATCATTGAGGTAAAAAATCAACAAGGAGATCTGGAACTTCAACTTGATGCTTGACCAAATGGACTTAATAGATCCCTACAGAACACTACATTCAGCAACCACAGAGTATACATTCTACTCATCACCACATGGAACATACTCCAAGTTTGACCACATCCTCAGTCATAATTCAAGCATAAACAAATTTCATAAGAATACTGCCATGCACCTTCTCAGACTACAATGGAATAAAAATAAATATCACTACCAATACAAAAAAATATTATCAGACATTACTCTACATACAAGTATAGAAACAAACTTGAAAACCTAAATGAAATGGATGACTTTCTGACATCACACAACCTCCTAAGGTTGAAAAGAGAAGAAATTGAAACCCTAAATAGGCCAATATCAACCCAGGAAATTGCCTCTGTCATAAGAAAACTACCCACCAAAAAAAAAAAAAAAAAAAAAAGCACCGTACCAGATGGCTTCCCAGTGGAATTCTACCAAACATACAAGGACGAGCTGATGCCAATCCTACTGAAAGTATTCCAGGCATTGAGAAAGATGGAACTCTCCCTAATCATTTTATGAAGTTAACATCACACTGGTAACCAAACTGGGTAAAGATCCTACAAGGAAAGAGAACTACTGGACAATATCCCTGATGAACATTGATGAAAATATTCTCAACATGATTCTAGGAAACTGCATCTAACATCACATCTCAAAAATCATCCACCATGACCAAGTAGGCTTCATCCTCAGGATGCAGTGCTAGTTTAACATCCATAATAACCATAAATGTAATTAAATACATCAACAGATGTAAAAACAAGAACCACATGATTATACCTTAGATGCAGAAAAAACTTTTGATAAAATCCAGTTTCTCTTCTTGATAAAAACCCTTGAACACCTAGGTCTAGAGGGAACATACCACAAAATAGTAAGAGCCATCTATGATAAACCCATAGCCTATTTAGCTTAGTGCTAAACAGACAGAAATTGGAAGCATTTCTTCTGAAAACTGGAGCAAGACAAGGCTTCTGACTCTTACCACTCCTGTTCAACATTGTGTTGGAGGTCCTAGCTACAGCAATCAGATAAGAGAAGGAAATCAGGGGTATCCAAACAGGAAAAGAAGAAGTTAAGTTATCCATCTTTGCTGACAATATGATCCTATACCTGAAAGAGAATGTGTCAAAAACATTGTCCTTTATCCTTGCACAGATAAAGGACTTTGACAAAGTCTCAAGGTACAAAATAAATATGTGAACGACAGAGGCATTCTCATACACCAACAAAAAAAACAGGTAGGAAACCAAATAAAAAGCACAATCCCATTCACAATAGCCATGCACACAAAAGGAAAGAAATACCTTGGCATCTTCCTAACCAGAGAAGAGAAAGATCTTTACAACCAAAACTACAAAACATTGCTCAGAAAAATCAAGGAAGACACACAAAAAAATGGAAAAATATCCCATGCTCACAGATAAGATGAATCAACACTGTTAGGATGTTTATCCTACCAAAGGCAATCTACAAATTAGACGCAAGACCCATTAAATTACTAACATCATTCTTCTCAGACCTGGAAATGACAATACAGAAATTCACATGGAAATGTAAATAACCATGAATAGCCAAAACAATCCTTAGCAAAAGAAACAAAGTGGGATGTATCACACTTCCAGACTTTAAACTTTACTATAAGGCTACAAGAATCAAAACAGCCTGATATTGATACAAGAGCAGACATATACACCAATGGAAAAGGATAGAGATTCTGGAAGCAAAAATCTCAATTTCTTAACCAACTCATGTTTGACAAAGCCTCCATCAACAACCACTGGTGAGAGGAGACCCTATTGATTAAATGTTGCAGGGAAAATTGGTTGACTACATGCAGAAGATTGAAACAGGTCCCCTACCTATCACCATACACAAAAATTAACTCTAAATAGATAAAAGGCCTGAACGGAAAACCTGACACTAAAAATCTTAGAAAAGGTAGGAGTCACCCTTATGGAAATTGGATTAGGCAACAAATTTCTGATCAAAACCTCTAATACTCACGCCATAAGAGATAAGATAGACAAGTGGGACCTCATCTAACTGAACAGCTTTTGCAAAGCAAAAGAAGCCATCAAGAGAGTGGGGGGATAGCACACAGAATGGGGAAAAAAAAAAATTGCCACCTGTTCTCTGACAAAGGCCTAACATCCAGATCTACAAGGAACTCAAATATGCTGAAAAGAAGGACAAAATTATGAACTTCTTAGCAACTTGCATGGAACTGGAGTCTGTCATACTCAATGATTTATCATAGAAACAAAGAATCCACTACTACATGTTCTCACTCATAAGTAGAACCTGAGCAGTTGTCATAATACTATAAACAGAACTACAAAAAAGTGGGCAAAAGATACGAATAGACACTTCTCACAAGAAGACATGCTAGCAGCCAAAAGATACATGAAAAATGCTCAGCCTAACTAATCAACAAAGAAATGCGAATTAAACCACACTGAGATACCACCTAACTCTAGTCAGTATGGCCATGTGGGGAAAATGGAACACTTCTGTACTGTTGGTGACAATAAACTAGTACAATCTCTGTGGAAACAGTGTGGTGATTCCTAAAAGATCTAAAAATCAACCTTCCATATGACCCAGCAATTTCTTTGGGAATATACCCAGAGAAGCTCAAATCATCCTATAATAAAGATACTTGCACACACGTTTATTGCAATATTATTTGCAATAGCAAGAACATGGAACCAATTGTGCTGCTCATAGAAAGTGGACTGGATTAAAAAAATGTGTTATAAATACACAATGGAATATTATGCAAAGAAGGACAAAATTATGGACTTCTTAGCAACTTGGGTGGAATTAGAGTTTACCATACTCAGTGATTTATCACAGAAACAAAGAACTCAGTGCCACATGTTTTTGGTCATAAGTAGACTCTGAACATTTATCATAATACTTTAAGAGTGGACCAAAAGGAAGCCCAAATTTTACTCTATGATGACTGCTTATCTACCTAATCCTGACTTGTAACTCACATCTTTAAAATAGAAAAAAGATATAAATATAGTATCATAAAGACATAAGCCAGTAAGTATCATATATTATTGTTATTAATGTTATATACTGTATGCAATTTTATATGCTACCAGCAGTGTGTTAGATTTGTGTGCAACAGCATCACCACAATTTTAGTTCTAAGGGCTCTTCATGCTCTGATTTTGCCTCACCCTATGGGATGTTAACATCAGTAAACAGATCCTAAAAATGTCAGTGGTGGGACAAGAAGGGAAGGAGACTGCAAGGGGAGGTTCCAGGAAGACTTCATCAAGAATGCTTACCATTTGTCATGACTTCCAAATTCATTGTTAAATAAAAAGGAAGAAAGAAAACCCTGATCCAAACAGTAGCTGTGTCCTTAATTGAATTATTAGGCAAAGTCATTGGTGGATGTGACAAGAGTCATAAAATGAAGCCACAGTGGGCACCATTCACACTAATGATATGTAGAAGTTATCTCTCACCTGTACGTCCATCCCATCCTATTAACAAAGAACCCAATTATCCTTCTGTATTTCAAATACTTTAAATAAGACTAGAAAGAAAGACTCTTCAGAATGGTGGTAAAATTCTGTTTTAGAGATCTTCTCCCATCACCACTCCTAGGAACATTAATATGTCACCAAGAATGATATATGACCACATTATTTATAAATGTGTATTAGGAGGGTGTTGTGGTAAGTCTGATAAATCTGATTTTTGCTCATGAGAATGAAAAGCAGTGATAAAAGAAAAATGGGCCATGAGGAAATGCTTTACTGGAATCGAAACTTGATCTACTTCTGTTAGAATAAAGGAAAATTAATACAAAAATACATATTGAGAATGAATAGTTTTATTAACAATAACAAATGAACATTCTTATTGATTTAGCAGAACTGAACTCTTTGAAGTTAAAAACAGCTTACTGCCGGGCTCGGTGGCTCAGCCTGTAATCCCGCGCCTTTGGGAGGCTGAGGTGAGTGGATTGCCTGAGCCCGCGGGTTCGAGACCCGCCTGGGCAAGCGAGACCTTATCTCTACAATAAATCAAAAAATTAGCCGGGTGTGGTAGCGCGTGCCTGTAGTTCCAGCTACTTGGAAGGCTGAGGCGGAAGGATCGCCTGAGCCCAGCAGGTGGAGGCTGCAGTGGCCGGGAGCAGCCACTGCACTCCAGTCTGGGCGACAGAGTGAGACTCCAACTCAAACAAACAAACAAACAAACAAAAAACAGCTTACTTATACCTTTCAAATTACTCTCTTGATTTTAATACTAATTTTCATTACTTATACCCAACTAGTAGACTTTGTTATCTTAAATTGCCTATTAAAGTTTCCAAAAATCAAATGAGCATAAATAATTCCAAATTTTAAATTAATTGGTAATTCACAATGTCTATTTTTTATTTTATTTAGGAATTTGTGCTTGATTGACATGATGTTAATGTTTCTTTTTAATCTTGCAGACTCAAAACCAATTTATATTCATGTAAAGCAAATTTAAATTTAATGAAAAGAAGACTGTTCTATTCTGTAGTTATTATGGATTCTACTCACTGGTACATATAATTAGGCATCTTTTTTGCTTTCAATTTATAATTTGTTCCTAAACTACAACATGTTTCCTAATTGCAAATAACCTGTAGGGCCTAAGCAGCAATAGGTCTTTTGCCTTTTCTTGCACTCCAAATATTTCATTACTACTAAAACTGGAATTCATAGTGCTTGGTGTTATCATTAATTATATTTGTATTTCTTTCTTCTATGAGTTCAATAGGCAGAATCTTTATTGTTTCTGGCACTGAGGGATAATCTTTGTCAAATGGCAAATTCATGATAATTGACCTTAAATGAGTTGATATTTTCTCTTAGAGTCCATAAGGATTGAATTTCTTTCCTTTCTCTCTTTTTCTTCCCTCGTCTTTCCCTCTGTCTTCCCCTCCTCCCTCCCTCTTTTCTTCATGTTCTCATGGAGTAAAACATTTTGTTGCCCCTCTATCCTGAGCCCTCCTAGGTGAAAGTTTTAGGAAGTTTAAGTGAAATGTGACTCGCTTGATAATATCTCACCCTGCAGTGGGGAGGCTTGTAGTCCTGTATTCCTTCCAGATTTTATATGGAAGACATCTTTTGTCTTACCATCCTTAATTTGGAGTTTTGCTTCACAGATTGTATCCCTAAGGAAAGGGTTCTTCTGCTAAAGGGTTTTGCTAATTTCCAATTAGCAAATAATAATAATAATAATTTCTCTACTAAGTGTACTTTTATTAAACCTTTGGCACTTCCTTTTGATATAACATCTTCTTTAGCCAAATGTATAACAAAATTACATATTCAGTGACCCAAGTTCCATCTGTTCATATTTCAAAAAAAATTTTGTGAGAGAGTTTGCAAGGCCTGTGAAATTAGCATTTATATTTTCATCTCCCAGAGTACCTAATCCCATAATTCGCACATAGCAGAAGTGAAATCATGAAGAAATGCATATGGAAATAAAAAAGTCAATTATAATCAAATGGAATCATCATATCTCTGTGGTTCAATCAACCAGCTGTTTAGAAAAGGTGCATTCAGGGCTCAGCATCCTGCTCAAATCATCTGAGCAGTCCAGGGAGCACTGTGTGTTATCATCTGTGCTTTCACCAACACAGAGACGAAGAGGAGAGGGACCAGAAGAGCCACATGTTGGGAGCCAGCCATGTAGGCCTGTCTGCTGACAAAGTCCAGGGGGCTGAAGACCCCGAGTCACAAAGCGAATGTGGGCAGCTGAGATCCTTGCTGCTTCTACTTTTGTTATTAGTGCAGCCAAAAAGTTCTGTACAGACTGAGGATGGAAAGCAAAATTCCACTCAGGCCTCCACTACCCCTTGCAAAAAGACAAGAGGGGAATTCATGAAAAAATTACCTTCCCTTCATTTGAACTCTTCCCTAGGTTTCCACGTCCCCGGCCTCCTGGTATTAGATCACACAATCACTTGATTAAAACATTGTAGTTGGGAAGACTGTAAAAAATCAGAAGGTGCTCGTTTAATGTTTGTCAGGGAACTCACTGGCCTTGCCAGGAAATTATCAATAGAGATTTTAAATATCATGTGCAGGTAGATAATCACTTGCAAGATTTTATTTCTTCTGATTGGTGACTAACTGGAGAAATTTGAGAAGCTACAGTTTGTATTTTTAGGAAGAGTGCCAATGCAAAAATTACATTTACTTAATTTCTTAATTTCTACATGTGGTATATTATGCTTAAGAAATTAACAATCGCATAAATATTAGAGCACCCCCAGCTTTACTTCCCTTTGTTAAGGAGGTTTGTAATTCTGGTTAGAGATTGTAACTGAGATGACTTGAGCCCGGAGACCCTTTGTTTTACAAACATTAAAGCCCAGTCTCCCTAACAGGGGATAATTGACGCAGATTGTAAATACCAGGTGTGACATTGTGGAAAACTAGTCAGGTCAACTTGCGGTTAAAAAACCTTGAGAATGCTGTTTTATCCCAGCAAGTTGCAAATTGCTGTGTGAAGGTCACAGGTGTGACTTGCTAATCTATGTAACAATTATAGTGCTTAAAACTTGGTAGTGATTTATAATGTAATGGTTATAGAAATAAGTAAGTTTTGTATGGACATTAAGAAATGATAATCATTAGAAAAATATTAGGAGTTTATAAAATTTATAGTTAATGTTTAGAATAATAATTTTTTAAGATAAGACATTAAGAGAATTTGTAACTCATTGTACATAAATAAACGTGTTTGATGTTATAGTTTTCGAAAGTAAACAGTGCGTCATTATGGTTAAAGTTTAATAATAATTAATATGATCAGTATGTAATTAGTAAGTTTAAGAGTTAAGGAAAATAAGAATAAATAAGTAGTGTAATGAAGTTTGATAAAGAACAAAAACATTGTTGTGCAGAAAAACAATATGTCTTAAGAGAAAGTTATCTATTCTTAAAAATTCACTGAAGCAGACAGTACGTCCTTGGAATTTAGATAATGGCTAAGGAAGAAACAACAAAAAATACTGTCTGTTCCACTGTGGTCAACTAACTAATTGTGTCTGATGCCAAGAAATTTTCAAAGACTACTTCTTTGTAAAAAAAAAAGTATATAATCTGGATGTGAACTAACAATAAACGGCATTTGTCCTGCTTGCAGCAGAGTCAGGTTTCCTAAGTTTTTTTTTTTCCCTCTTTCACTGACTCCATCTCTCCTTCAGGAAACCCTGGTCTGCAGGAGCTGGCCACCCGCAAACACCGTTACTGAAATTGGAATAGTCAAAAAATTCCTGACCAACTCTTCAAAAGCGAATGCCACAGAAGACAAGATAGACAAATGGGACCTCATCAAACTGAAAAACTTCTGCAAAGCAAAAGAAACCATCAAGAGAGTGGGGAGACAGTCCAAAGAATGGAAAAAATATTTGCCAACTGTAAATCTGATGAGGGCTTAACATCCAGGATTTACAAGGAACTCAAACATGTCAAAAGAAAAAAACAAACAATCCTATTAAAAAGTGGGCAAAAGATGAATAGACACTTCTCAGAAAAAGACATGTGAGCAGTCAACAGATACATGAAAAAATGCTTAGCCTCACTAATCATCAAAGAAATGCAAAATTAAAAACACACCGAGATACCACCTAACTCCTGTCAGGATGGTCATCATCAATAACTAAAAAAGAAAACAGATGCTCTAGATGATATGGGGAAAAGCGAATGCTTCTCCACTGTTGGTGGGAGTGTAAACTAGTACAAAACCACTGTAGAAAAGGTGTGGTGATTTCTAAAAGATCTAAAATTCAACTTTTCATACGAACTAACTATCCCCCTTCTGGCTACATACGAGGGACTCCAATCACTTTATGAAAAAGATACCTGCACATGCATGTTTACTGCAGGATTATTTACAATAGTAAAAGTATGGAGCCAATTGCGCTGCCCATCGAAAGTGGGCTGGATAAAGAAAATGTGGTACATATAAACGATGTAATATTACAGTCATAAAGAAAAACAAAATTATGAACTTCACAGTAACTTAGATGCAATTAGAGTCTACAATACTCAGTGATTTATCACAGAAACAAAGATCTGAGTACTACATGTACTCACTCATAAGCAGACCCTGAATATTTACCATAATACTGTAAGAAAGGGATTGGCAGTAACGCGATTCTGCCAGGAATGGGCATATAACATCAATAAAGGTACTCAAACTTTACCTGTACAATGGTAACTTATGTACCCAACCCTGAATTTTACCCCAAATATATAAAATTTAAAAACAAACAAAAGAGCTCTGTGATTTCTTGAACTTTTAATTTAAATACACTTTACATTCTCCACATTTTAGTTTTTAGGCATACACACAAACTGTTTCATTTACCTCTTCAATTTAAAAAAAAGGCTCTTCTAAAATACATTGCCATTGGATATCTCTACAGTTCAAAGCAAAGGCATGCAGGCTTGAAATTTTAACTCTATACATTTTCTGTAAGGACAATACACAGCATGTCTTTGTTTTATATCATTCATGCACACATGCAAGACTTTCCTCTCTTTTCTTCACCTGATACCAAGAACATACAAGCTTTTTTTTAAAAAAAGCATATAAAGAAAAAGATATTTAAAACTTCACATTCTTATCCATTAGTAACAAGTTGAACATTATATTTTTAAACTACATAGACAAAATTAGTGCTCTTTGATGTCCAGTTATCTCTTTCTTGAAAATGTATTACTTCTATTATTTTCCTTCCAGCTTTAGTATTTGACACCACATAGGCCTGTCATCACTTGAGGCTTTGATTATTACAATAATGTTTAATGAGTCCAAATTCAATTTCTCTATCCTGTAATATATTCTAAACACTACAGCTTTTGTAACTTCCTAAAATAACTATGATCATGTAATTTTTCTTGCTAAAATAGCTATAAAAATCCATAATAACTTACATTTTTGTCATTTACTCATTGAATAAATATTTGATGATTTTTATGGTCTATTCCCTACTCCAGGTCACATGGATACAGTAATATATAACATAAAATATCTCTAATGCCATGAAGCTTAAATTCTAATTTTAAAAAGTATAGAGCAGTGTGATGGAAAGTCATAAGGTGAAGGTTACTTTACAAGGTGGTCAAGGAAAGGCCTTCTAAGCTTTTGACATTCTAGTTAATTTATATAGGGAGTCAGCCAAAAAAAAGAGAAAGAAAACTGTATTCTAGGCAAAATGCAAAAATAGTATCAAGACATTGGGACAAAAACAGAGATGATGTGTTCAGCCCCCAGACATGAAAATGACAAAAGTTAGATGAAAAAGGAAGGCTGGGCCAAAAAGTGTTGGGATTTAATACCATAAAAAAGGCTTTGTGTTTGATTCAAAGTGGAATGTGACTCATTCTAAGTGCCATGTGATCTCAACATGAAATTAGGATTTTTAAAAATTCTAATATATAGAAGGGAATTTAATAGAATAATATTAGACTATCTCATAAAACTTAAGGCTAGTAATGAAGTGAGGTCTCAGGAGAAACAGCAGTGATTGGAGACCTACTATGAATAAATTAAGTCCACTTCCTTCATCTTTGATATTTTTCAATGTGTTTGCTTCATTGTTCTCTCTTTGTTTGGAATAGATTTTTGTTTGTTTTTATTTGTTATGCTGCTTCTTGTGGGACATGGTCATCAACAGTTTTCTAGTTCCACCATAGTTACAAACAATAATAACATTGCATTCCTCCTGCCTACGATCCTGTCACCTCCCAGTCTCTCTCTCTCTCTCTCTTCTTCTTTCTCTGTCTCTGTCTCTCTCTCTCTCTCTCTCAATTGCTCCTAACATCTACAGTTAGGTAATGACTGCCCAACTGTGTACATAAAAAAAGCCATCAGTGAAACAAACATTGTAGACAAAAGTACTGTGTGGGAAATCCCACATGGGGAAGAAGATGACAAAATAATAAATAGGTATATATTCCATTATTCATTTATGCTTCATAAGTACTTATAATTTATAATTCATATCTCTAAGCAATAGTATCAAAGTGAGTAAGAAATGAGTTATCCTACCAAGATTAGAGATAAAACTGAAAATTAAAGGTTTAATGTTTTGCTTAAAGTCAACAGGGAGCTGGTGGCCAAGAGAGGAGTTCTGTTTTAGAGGCATGGACATCTTCATATTCGTATGTAATGCAGTCCATAAGATTAAAGCAAGTGCTTTACCCCAACATTTAACATCCTCCATAATCTTTTCCAAAATTCTTTCTTTCTTTTTTTACATGTTTATTTTTTTCTTCTTTTTTAAGTATATTTATTTTATTTTAAAGATGTGGGGTACAATTCAGGATTAGACATGTAAGTTGTCATCACACAGAAAGTTTGGACCTCCCTTTGGTCCCCACTTAGCCTGGTTTGAGATCAGGTACCCTTATTGATGTTGTGTGCCCCTCCTTCCCTCCCTCCACCCCAGCAGTGTAGAGGCATTCCTTTTTCTCCACTTCCTCGCCAGCATCTGCTGTTGTTTGTTTTATTAATAATGGACATTCTTTCCGGGGTTAGGTAATATCTCAATGCAGTTTTGATTTGCGTTTCTCTGATGATTAGTGAGATTGAGCACTTTTTCACGTGTCTGTTGGCTGCCCATATATCTTCTTATGAGAAGTGTGTACTCATGTCATTTGCCCACTTTTTAATGGGGCTGTTTATTCACATGAATTATTTCTGTGTGAATTCTCAATGCAATTTTGAATGTGTTACTCAGGCTCTTGAAGGAAACCTACATTCTACATCTCTACCAAGGTCAGTTTAATATGTCCTGTATTCATGTTTATTTTTGGAAATACTTACTTATGTCTCCTTGACAATGAATTGGTATCCAATGTGACTCAGTACTGTCATTAATCTGAGAAAACAAGTCAACTTTCAACCTCCCACAAATTGATAACTGTATCCCCTGAATTTCCCATTAGTGATTACAAAATTCTAAGATTGTCATGCAATTTCATATATTCTCCTAACCTCTTTCTTTACTGATACATGGTTATTTTTTGATAATGCTATTTCCCAAGAGATACACCAAAGCAGAAAATATTTAGCTCTCTGACACCATATAATCTTGGGACAGGAGGTAGAATAGCCACCTTCCTTTGTTAGGAATATTCATCCTTTTCACAGTCTTTCTCTAGACATTTCTCATCTTTATTCTTGGTGCCTTTGACATCCAGATTAAAGAACCCCTCAAAGTATCTTCATATCAATCTTCTCTCCACCACCACGTATAGGAGACCATCCCAGTTAGCCATCTAGTTAGTTTCCCACCCTCCTTATTTTGTGCCCCCCCCATTCATATATTTTTCACAGATCAACTTGAATATTCCTTTTATTCACAAAGTATATCATATCAATATCTTTCTTAGAATCTTTATATATTTTCTTCTTTTACTTAGAACAACACAAAAGGGCCTCGAGTGACATCATTTCATTATGTCATTGATGAGAATAAATAAATTCCCAGCCTGGGCCACTGTCTCTGTGGAGTTTTCACATTCTTTCCACATCTGCATAAGTTTTCTCTGGGTTTTCCAGTTTTCTATCACATCCCAAAGATGTGCACCTTAGGTCAGTTGGTATGTCTAAAGTGTCCCAGCATGAGTGAATGTGGATGTGTGTGAGTGTGCCCTGCTAGAGAATGATGTCCTGTCCAGGGTAGATTCCTGCCTGGTGCCCTGAGCTGGGATAGGCTCAAGCACCTGCAAGCCTGAACTGGAATATGCAGGGGTTTTTGGTAAATGTATATATATCTCACATTTATTTCAATGTGTAATATTAGAAAGTTTGGGATCTTTATTTAGAAGTTTAGAAGTTTGGTGATGATTTTGTGACCAGAGATATGCCCTGGTAATTTAACTTCTGTCTGTATTAGTTAGCCTATGGTAAAATTGGTTTCAGTATACATTTGTTTCATTAAAAGTCCCAGTTTCCAAGAAGCTATCAAATATGAGAAGTGGGGATTTACTGTATCTAACTCTGTGTCTTATTTCTACCAAGCCTAGCAAGTCCTTGCAGTTCAAACCTCTCAAACTTGTCTGAGAACTCTCACAGTTCTCTTCATTCTTTTTTTTTGTTTTTCTTCTCTTAAAAGCCTTCTGACATTCTCTGGATAATGCTATATTTTCCTCTCCCTCCAGGGTCTTTACAATAACTTGTCTCTCTCTCTCTTTCTCTCTCTCTGAAACACAGAATATAGTTTCCCTAGATTCCCCTAGATATAGATATCAATAATTATATTCTTGTCATCCTTGAACATAAATGCCAAAACTTAGAAGGACTTCCTAATAATTTCCTCTTAGTGTGTTTATGACACCCTTTTAACTTATGGGTTTATTCTTTTGTAATCTAGCAATAAATTATTGTTTTCATAAATATCATTATCTTTTAATAGAGAAAAATAAGGAATGTCTGTCTATTCTTTCTAACATTATAGGTTACAAAGAAAATAAGCTTCAGATCAAATTCTGCCACAAACCTGACATCTGTTATCAAAACAACAACAACCCTTCCTAAAGAAATTTAACTCCTAAAACAACTCCTAAAACAATTTAACATTCACTTCCAAGACTGTGTTATTTCATCAGCTCTTGCATAAAATGTATACTAGAATAAAATCAAACACTAAAAGATTGACAAATATGTAATCAAAAGTTTTTATTAATAATCCTCTAAGTCATTGGCAAATGAAACACGATTTCAGGTTCAAGTGTGTGATATCACTTCAAAAAAATAGAGAAAAACTGGGCTCATTCGATTCTAACAAAATGTTCAGGAAAAGACTGATAAGTCTATACAAAACTTCTAACTCACATTTCAAATAGTTACTTCCAACTACACTTTGTTAACAATAGTTTCTTTCTAATGTAGATTATCTTAATTAATAAAACAATTTGTCTTGATCAGAAATATGTTGAATAAAAGATTATTGTGGTTTATTCTGGAGTGCTCTTCAAATTGTATTTGATTCCCCCTGTAAAATGTAATTCTGATAAGGACATTGGAAAATTCAGTGTATATTAAATCAAATGCAAATATATTTTCACATACATGCATGTATGTACTTACGTTATGCACACATAAACTGAGAACATTAGTATCAGTTAGACATATCTCTCATAACGCTTACAACAGAACTGAGACCATTTGTGTCCTCTTTATTGTTTGTTCTAGGAAACTGCAGAAAAGATAGCATTTTAAACCAATAAGTAATATAACTCTTTGCTTCCAGAAATTCCTGCAGATAAATTTATTTGTGAAAACATTGTTCTCTGCTAGGTGAACACTTCTTATGAAAGCAGCATATTAAGCATCCTTCAATAATCTCACTCCACAGGTTACCAAGCCTGGACTATTACATCACATATTGTTCCCGACCCCAGTCAGTTCTTGATCTCCATGTACTTTCTTGGGCCTCTCAGTCCCTAACCTTGTCCTCAATCCACTTCTCCTCTCTGAGACTTGGTTAAGTTTCTGTCAAAATTGTATTCTCCCTTAGTGAATTATAATGAACATAATTTTGCTTACTTAAGAATAGTCTGGTGATATTACATTGAAGTATTTTTAAAAAGACTAAAACCAATGTAGCTACCTGTGCACTGTTGGCACACATTGCAATGAAAACTCTGTGGGAGCCAAGAAATATATTCATCTGATTCACCATTTTATTTCCAGTTGCTAGTCAAGATCTGGTACAGAATCAGTACTCAAATAATACTTGAAAATGATTACAGATGTGAATCATTGCTATCTATTGCATTGTACTGTTTTCTAGATATTAGTTTATAATCCAAATTTTATTCTGCTACAAGTCTCATTTCAAAATCTTCTCGGTTCAGAAAGTGTTCCCGATTTATCCAGTCTGAACTGGCTTTGTGGTTTGCTAAATTTTGTGGCACTGATTTATCACATAATACTTCTTTGTTTTACTTACTATCCTTGGGCACTTGGGATTCATTTGAACAAGTGAGATCTTGAGACCAATGTTGTCTTGTGCACTTTTCACTTTTATACCCACGGTGCTGCTCCCACACACTCTCAGATGTGCCCTAAAATCTTCTGCAGTCACGGGAATCTAAACATTATTTATTGCTATTATTATTATTGTTATCATTATTATTATTATTTTGAGTTGGAGTCTCACTCCATTGCACAGGCTGGAGTGCAGTGGCACATTCATGGCCACCCCAGCATCGACTTGCTGAACTCCAGAGATCCTTCCGCCTCAGCCTTCCAAGTAGCTGGAACTACAGGCGCATGCTACCATGCCCAGCTAATTTTTTATTTATTGTAGAGACGAGGGCTCGTCAAGTTGTCTGGGCTGGTCTGGAACCCACGGGCTCAGGCAATCCACTCACCTTGGCCTCCCAAAGTGCTCAGATTACAGGCTGAGCCACCGAGCCTGGCCTCTAAACATTATTTTTAAGAATTTAATTACTGGCATATACAGGGTATTTCATTTTTCTTTTTGCTTGTGATTTTTTATTGCTATTTTTAATGTAAGAACAGTTTAATACATTTTTTTTCTCAATTAGATATATTTCTAAAGCAATCTTATCTGGTGGGATTTTAACTTGGTTAGAGTTCTTATAATGATGAAGTGCCTATGCTCTAAATATTATTATAGGTGATATTGACTTCACATTTATATGAGGTAAGACTATTAATATCAGAAAATTATACTAAATTCAGAAATAGGCAAAAAAGAATACTGGGTGTTCTGTCAGTGCAATGTTGGGATTGACATGTTATTGTCCATGTTACAACTCTGCTGGAGTAGGGTAGAATTTAACTCAAAATTATTGGCCAGTAGAGAAATTTCCTCCAATGGGACCAATAACAACAAAGATTGTGGTTTATGCCCCGTTGAACATTAATCAGTTCCGCAAATAACCCAAGTCTTATATCTTAGCTTAATATTTTAAGTTAAATTGCCTAAACTATCAAATGTTCTTTGGACTGATTTAAATATATTTTTGGTTTTCTCAATAATGAATGATTTCAATAAAGTCATTGGCAAACCTCTATTTTATAAATTTATGTGAAAGCCACAATATTATCTTTTTGATATTTATATTTTAATATTAGGCACTATGTATGGAATCATGGTTAATAGTGGTGTTTTATCCAAGTTTGTAGTCTCTTTATAGTAAGGTAATACTTTTTGTTGGTAGAAATCCAGACTAACTTAACAATGGTACTAAGCTAATATTTTCCTCCTATAAGTTGTATGAAAATAAAATCTGCCATTTGTAAAAAAACTGCCAGTAATATGAAAACATTTTCTTAGATGATTGTGCAATTACTCTTGGGGAGTGAGGACCTCAGTTGCTTTGAAGAACTTTTAAAAATATTTTGATTAAATGATGATGTGTAAAAGTGTATAGCTTGAGTTGGGACTATTTTAGATGATTCTCTTCATGTTTTCAAACTGCAGAAATTCACCTTGGGTCTGTTTGTAAAATGTACATTCTTGGATTCTAATTTCAGGAATTTTGATTCAGTACTTCTGTTTGAAATAACTTTGCATCAGCCTTATAAACACAGTGACCATGTGCTGGTTGGTCTCCTTTGACTTCCCAATGCGTATGTTCCATCCTTTGCTCTCCAGCTCCAAGCCTTAGGAGGTTGCTATACAGATTGCACAACTCTGGATTCTCCTTCCTTCTGGCTTCTGACTGGCTTCAATCAATGAAGGCACAGCAGGAGTTAAAGGAAGAAGAATGAGTTCAGGTTACAAAGCTCCTTACTTCTCTGCCTTCATGTGTTTTTGAAAGTGGCTGCATCCCTATAGCATGGGTGAGGTAACAAAGCTCTCACTCAGATTCAGTGTTGGAAATGGTTGATTGTTACTAGTCCCAGAATAACTTGAAACCTATTAAATCATGTAATTCCATTTACAACACTTAGCTATTTCAATGAAGACTTTTAGAAATACAGATTCGCTGTGTTTTATTTTGGGGGAACAATTACTGATATGAAAAATGCAGGTTTTCCTTGCATCTATTTTTTTAGGAATAGTTTGCTCAGATGGCTGTACAAATTTAAAAGAGTTTTTCTCCTTATATCTAGTATGGAAAGCCCAGTAATTTTAATAATGAAGTCTCCAGAATAATAAAATTATTTTAGAGATTATTAGTTATTAGCCATTTTTTAGCTTACCATCCTTTATACAAAGATGATGAACCTCAGTTTTCTACACCACACACACACTCACATATCCCACAGAACTTTGTATGAAACCCTGAAGACTTTAGATGCTTATGATTAAACAGAACTCATCTAAATTATAGCATAGAAAATACTGGCCAAGTAACGCATCTTCAGATCTGTGTATGTGTGTGCATGCATATAATCTCATCAGATCCATTAAATATATTTAAACAAATATTTTATAGCTATTGTAGGCACAACTATATTATAGGCATGTATAATAGGCACTTAAAATATTTAGATTAATTTGAAAACATTATGCTTCTTTTCAAGTCTGAAATTTCCTTTTTAATAAGAATTTTATGTAAATTCCTCAGGACTGCAATTCTTGCTAAATTAATATTATACAATCATATTTCTAAAGTTCCTTTTTCATAACAATAGCATTATGCAGGAGATTACTGTATCAATATTTTTTCATTTCCCTAAACTATCAGATCCATATTTCATCATGATTATATAATCGAAATCAAAAGAATAATATTTTTGTTTTTCAGTACTGCTTAAAACCTGCTACACAATTAAGGACTTTCCCTTTTTTCTCCCAGCAAAACCTAACAGTAACTTTTTGTCTCCATATATTCATTTTCCTTCTTCGAGGATGTTTTTTGTTGCAATCTCAAAAACTGTACTCTCAAAAACTCACAACACCCATTGTGGGCACTATGAATCTCTAGTCTTCACATCTTGAAAGAAATTATTAGTAACAACGTAAATTAATTAAACCCTGTTATATTCCATCCCCATTAAAACAAATATAGCTCAGTCACTTATATAATAAAAAGTGTGAGGTAAGATGGATAC
The DNA here is from genome assembly GCA_963574415.1 of Tarsius wallacei. Classification (NCBI taxonomy): domain Eukaryota; kingdom Metazoa; phylum Chordata; class Mammalia; order Primates; family Tarsiidae; genus Tarsius; species Tarsius wallacei. Next base: position 27,112 of record CAUYQG010103690.1, read on the forward strand.
CGCCTTGCATAATGTAAAATAGCCTCAGTTGGGAAAGGATGTATTTGGGGATCCAGATAGCAAATTAGATTGATGTGCTGTCCTCGACATAATGGCATTTCCATTTCTGAGCCCCACCAAGTCCAAAACAAAACCATTTTTTATAGTTGTTCAAAATCCCAAGAGAAATGAGTTCAGGTGGTCTCAACTCAGTTTCTCATGTACAAGGGGACACATCAAAAAACTGTCATGAATTGACAGTAATTTATCACTTTCACTTTTTGAGAACCATGGGATTACAAGCATGAAGCAAACAACAGCAAAAAAGAAGTATTTTTAGCACCAGTATTTTTTCTCTTTACATCAGCTAGATGTTCTCTTTTGTTTTAGATGAATAGTCTTCTAAAACAAATAATGAGTACATTTTGTTATGGCATGTTAACTGAAATTTAACTTAAATATCAATTATTAGCATTTAACTTAGAAAATGTATGTCACTTATAACCATTTTTTACAATAAATGTAGCAACTAAATGTTATTACACATATGTAAAACCATTATCTGTCAGACAAGCAAATGCAACTTAAATCTAGATTTTCTTATGGATTTTTATTATTCAAATGCAATTTAGTAGACTTTAGAATTTTTTATGTGAATATGTTGTCCAAGGAAACCAAATAGCAGTTGAAAATAATTATAATTAATAAAAATAACTATATAACATTCTATAAAGTTTTATGCCTTCCAAAGTGTAATATTGTGACATCACAATGTAAAAAAAATATTTTGAATGTTTTCTCTGGATATTCAATTTTTCATTCACCCTTAAATCTCTTGTGACACATTGATCTTATGGAAATCTAAAATATCAACTGTGTGACAATTAAGAGAATATATCAGGTATTTGAAACATTACAGAGATATGGGTCACAAGGACAGGCCACAGTACAATTTATTCAAATATTATTTGGATTCCCGCTCATATTTGGCTGACCAAGAATTATTAAATTAGATAAGAAGTCAGAAGTATTTTCATAATATAAAATCTAAAACTATGCATATAATCATTTCCATTTTGAATATGAAGCACAGAGAAATATATTCAGGTGTCCTTTAAAACAAATTAGAAGAAAGATGGAGAATGTCATGGCTTATTGAGAAGCAATAGCTATTTTATTCCTTTGAAAATGTCATAAAAAGATAATGCAAAAATTAAGTCTTGTTAGTTGATATTGAATAGAGAGAAAATTTCAATGGAAATTCATTATTATTATCAGTCTGATAAGAGTATATTCTTTGGATCACACAGTATATATTTTCTTATTAAGAAAGTTGTATATTAGAGCCAGTTGCACTAATTGATAATGTATCTTATTTTACTTTTATAAATATTCAGGGAACCATATTATTGAGTGGCTGAACTCATAAAATAAAATGTAACATTAAAATTTAATTTTTAAAAATGTACATTAGAACGAATGTATGTGGAATTTATGTAAAGCTGTGGTTAATTTTTATCATATCTTATGGAGGCGTTTTGTTGCTATTGTTCCAGACAGATATGTAGCTTTCACACTTTCTAACTGGGGAAAGAGCATCGTTTATTTTCAACAAGAAAAGAACCTTACGAAGAAAGAGAATAAGTGATGCACAGATTCACTTTTTGTTTAAAATGAGATTTTAAAAAGCCTTCCACTTCACTCAGCATGCATAAAAACTAGAGAAAAACTGTAATCAAAGAGAATGAAAAGAATTGTGTTTAATGATTTAATATTCTCCAATTGAGGTAAATGAGCACCCTATTCATTAAGATGGTATAGAACTGACATGAATAGATTTTCCTTATCAAACCAGTGATTATGGAAAGAATCCCTTCATGAAGCCCAGAGAACAACATGTTATTGTTTGTCAGAATAGCTAACCCTTAGAATTCAGCAGAGTTCTCTTTATTGGTAAGACTAATACCAAATATATGAAACAGATATTTTATTAAATTTAAGATTGTATTTAAATTATTTCCCAAAGTGTCTATAAGATATTTCATTCATCTCAGCAAACAATTTTCTCGTTTGGGCAAATGGTTGGCTCATCAAGAAAATAGTTTGTTCACCTGAACAAAGATCTCAATGGTCAAAGTAAGTTTTCTTATCAAATATTTTTACACCTGCATCTTTTCAGGCCAATTAATTTTAATCTATTATATAACACACTTTGCCAAATCAGTGCCCTGTCTTGGATGATCTATGCTAAACCAATTGAATTCATGCCCCCAAATCCCATTAATACCTTTCTCTGGCTTCCGCATTTTGGATCATTAGTTAGAGTCTTCAAAGATTTAGTTTTCTTCCAATGCTGTAAATATAATAAATGCAGCATTACTTGATTAATTGCTTTGTTTTTTCTTTGTTTATTTTTAATAACTCAACTACTATGTAGTCCATAGCAGGCAGCTCTGGAGACCTTGCCAAGATGGCCATTGAGGCTATGAGCCCTCTTAGATAAGTGCATTACTTGAGGCCTCGAGTCTCCTGTCAGCAGTGTTTTTCTTTTAAAAAAAAAATTCAAATTAGCCGGGCGTGGTAGCGCGCGCCTGTAATTCCAGCTACTTGGAAGGCTGAGGCGGAAGGATCGCCGGAGCCCAGCAGGTCGAGGCTGCGGTGGCCGGAGCGGCCACTGCACTCCGGTCTGGGTGACAGAGTAAGACTCCAACTCAAAAAAAAAAAAAAAAAAAAATTCAATAGCTTTAGGAGTAGTAATAGTTTTTGGTTCCATGGAAGCATTGTATAGTGGTAAAGAAGTCTGGGCTTTAAGTGACTCATAAACCCCACTAGTGCACAGTGTACCCAACAGGTGATTTTTCATTTGCCGTCCCCTTCTTAGCGTCCCCCTCTGAGTCTCCAATGTCCATTACACTCTTCTTTATGCGTTTGCCTACCCATAAGTTAGCTCCCACTTATAAGTGAGAAAATATAGTATTTGGTTCTCCATTCTTGTGTTACGTGGGATAATGGTCTCCAGTTCCATCCAAGTTGCTGCAAAAGGCATTACTTTTTTACGGCTGAATAGTGAGAGATATATATATATAATTTTCTTTTTCCAATAATTAGTTGATGAGAATTTAGATTGATTCCACATCCTTGCAATTGTGAATAGTGCTGCTACAAACATGCAAGTACAAGTCTGTATTTTGTATGAACAACTACTTTTCCTTAGGGTAAATACCAAGTAGCAGGATTGTTAGATCAAAAGTAGATTTACATTTTATTTAAGAAATCTCCACAATGATTTCTACAGAGGTTAGACTAATTTACATTCCCACTAACAGTATATGAGCAGTCTCTCTCTCTCTCTCTCTTT
>CAUYQG010103697.1:0-12153 GCA_963574415.1 Tarsius wallacei
GAGGCTGCGGTGGCCGGGAGCGGCCACTGCACTCCAGTCTGGGCGACAGAGTGAGACTCCAAATAAAAAAAAAAAAAAAAATTAAATCAGAACAAATAATACATGTTGGGAAAATGGCAAAGATTAGCCTCAGAGTTTAAAGGAAGCAGGGATGGTGGTCTCCCATATATCTCGGCTTAAGGTGTGAGTCTCATCCCTGCTAAAACCAGTTGGATCATAGCACGTGATGATGGAGTCTTGCAAACTTAACCAAGTAGTTGCCCCAGTTGCAACTGCTATGCCATGTGTGGAATATTTGCTAGAGCCTAATACAGCCTCTGGTACACAGCACATGGAACTGATGAATGGTTCTTTCCATACCCATCTGGATGGAGCATCAGACTCAGTTTGCATTCACATAGGACTTAAAACTTATGCATTCACGGTCTTGCCCAGGGTTATGTGAACTCTTCCTCGTCATTATATAGTCCAAAGGGACCTAGACAGTGTGGAGATTTTCCAGACTCTTCATCATTCTAGTATCTTGATGACATCATGTTCATCAGAACTAATGCACAAGAAGTTATAAGTGCTCTGGTTGCCTTAGCAAGGCACAAAACAGGAGACATAAGCATTCCAAAGATCCAGGGGACTGCCACATATGTGAAAAATTATAGGCATTCAGGATTCTGGGGTATCCCTTGAAATTTCCTCCAAAATCAAGCACAAGTTATTGCCTCAAGATTCAGAATACTTGGTAGGCCTCTTTGTGTGTCATCCATCAGTAATGTCAGCCCTCTGTATCTGTGGGTTTCACATCCTCAGATTCAACCCACTGTGGCTTGAAAATTTTTAAAATCAATCAATGAATAAATGGTAACAAAATGACAATAAAAATAATGCAAATTTTAAAATACAGTATAATTACTATTATAGTAATGTAGAGAAGATATAAGATATATGAGTGGTTATGTGAAAGTGCTGTACCATTTAAAATAAAGGCCCTGAGCATCCACAGATTTGGTATCTGTAGGAGTGAGTCCTAGAATCAATCCCCCGACAGTTTAGCTAAGTTTTATCAATTTTGCCAGTCTTTATAAAAACCACGCTTTGCATTTTTGATATTGCCTAATGTTGCTGGGTGCAGTGGCTCATACCTATAGTCCCAGCACTTTGGGAGGCCGAGGTAGGAGGATTGCTTGAGCCCAGAAGTTCAAGACCAGCCTGGGCAACATAGTGAGATCTTGTCTCTACAAAAAAAAAAAAAATTAGCTGAGTGTGGTGGCACATGCCTGTAATCCCAACTGAGCCCCAGAATGTCGAGGCTGCAGTCATGATCACTCCACTGCACTGCAGTCTAGGCAACAGAGTTAGACTTTGGCTCAAAACAAAACAAAACATTGTCTAATGTTAGTTTTTCATGGACTGCTTCTAACTGTTCTTACTTAGGTATTACTTTTCTTTTTTTAGTTTCTTAAGCTAGAAACAAATTCACTGATTTTGCTTTTTTCTCCGGCGATCCTTCCGCCTCAGCCTTCCGAGTAGCTGAAACTACAGGCGCGCGCTACCACGCCCGGCTAATTTTTTTTGATTTATTGTAGAGATGAGGTCTCGCCAAGTTGCCCAGGCGGGTCTCGGACCCGCGGGCTCAGGCAATCCACCCACCTCAGCCTCCCAAAGGCGAGGGATTACAGGCGGAGCCACCAAGCCCGGCTCTAAGTTTTCTAAACTATAAAATTCCCCAGCCGGGCTCGGCTCTAAGTTTTCTAAACTATAAAATTCCCCAGCCAGGCCCGGTGGCTCCGCCTGTAATCCCGCGCCTTTGGGAGGCTGAGGTGAGTGGATTGCCTGAGCCCACGGGTTCGAGACCCGCCTGGGCAAGCGAGACCTCATCTCTACAATAAATTACAAAATTAGCCGGGCGTAGTAGTGCGCCTGTAGTTCCAGCTACTTGGAAGGCTAAGGCGGAAGGATCGCCGGAGCCCAGCAGGTCGAGGCTGCGGTGGCCGGGAGCGGCCACTGCACTCCAGTCTGGGCGACGGAGTGAGACGCCAACTCAAAAAAATAAATAAATAAAATAAAAAAAATAAAATAAAATGAAATTCCCCCTATCCACTACTTCGGTATATCCCACAAGTTTTGATATATTTAGCTTTTATTATCATTCTTTTTGGAATATTTTCTGATTTCCCCTGAAATGTCTCTTTGAATTATGAATTATTTGAATGTTTGTTGTATAATATCCAAATAGTTGAGATTTTTCTAAATATCTCATTGTTTCTTATTTTAATTTACTTCCATTGTGGTCAGAGAACACATTTTTCTATGTTCTGCATGTTCTTTAAATGCTATTAACAGTGCTTTATGAGTGAACACAGTCTATCATGAAGGTGCCATAATTACTGAAAGAGAATGTGAATACTGCTGCTGTTCAGCTTGGTGTTCTATAAATGTTAATTACATCAGGGTAGTTGACAATTTCTCATATTCGATGTATTTCCTCTTTTTTAGTCTAGTTCCTTCTGCTCAATGGGAGTAAGGCATAAAATATTAAAAATGTATTATAAAATGTCTTTTAAAATATCATAAAAATCTTCAGTGATATTATAAAATAGTCTAATTCTTTTCTTTTTGTCATTTTTTCTTCAACTATGTTGAAGCTGTGTTACTAGATACATACACATTTATGATTATTATGACTTCCTAATGAATGGACCCTTTTGTCTGTATGGGTTTTCCTCTTTAGCTTGGATAATACCTATTTTCTTGAAGTCTACCTCATCTGATATTAACATAGCCACTGCAACTTTCTTATATCACTGTTCGCTTGGCATATCTTTATCTACCCATTTATTCTCATTTTCTATGTCTTTATTTTTATTTATTATTTTTTTTAATTTGAAAATTTTTTTTTAGTTGGAGTCTCACTTGTCGCCCAGGCTGGAGGGCAGTGGCAAGCTCCTGGCCACCACAGCCTCGAACTGCTGGGCTCAGGTGGTCCTTCCGTCTCAGCCTTCCAAGTAGCTGGAACTACAGGCACGTGCCACCACACCTGGCTAATATTTATTTATTGTAGAGATGAAGTCTCACCAAGTTGCCCAGGCTGGTCTCGAACCCGTGGACTCAGGCAATCCTCTCCTCTCGGCCTCCTAAAGTGCTGGAATTATAGGCATGAGCCACCGCGCCCCACCATCTTTATATTTAAACTAAAAATAAATATAGACAGCATAGAATTAGGCTTGCTTTTTTATTCATTTGATAATCTCTTTGACATTTTAGTATATTTCCATTTAATTATTACACAAATTATTAACATGGTAGATTTAATTCTATAACTTCACTGTTTGATTTATTTTTTTCCTTCTATTTTAGTATCTCTTCTTTTTGGGGTTTGGAGGCAGAATTCAACATTTGGGCATACTGTCCTGACCCACTTATCAGGCAATGTAAAAGGTTGCTAATTCAGAGTTATTTCTAGAACAAGAAAGAACTCAGCCACAAGTCCTGGCTGCAGAATGAGCAGTCCTACCACTTGGCCAAATGATTTAGTAGATCTCATCATAGAGAAAAATGCTGAGAGGAGCCTTGGGAAAACCCCAACAGGAAAGATACAGGGAAGGTTTGATTAAGGCCAGGCCATCTGTATCCAAGAACTATATACCAATAATAGAGCAATTCCTGACCTTGGCATTGACTGAGTTTATAATCATGGGTTATCATTGACCATGTGGCTACAACAGCCCATCATGAACTGAATACTGGCAGACCTAAAAGAATCACTAGGTTGTCTAGGCCCAGCAGCAAATCCATCAATATTGAGATGTGCATCTCAGATTAAGCTTGGGCATGCCCAAATGATTCAAGTGATTGATATAAACAGGTGGCTCAACCGGGTGCTGTGGTTCACGCCTGTAATCCCAGCACTTTAAAAGGCCGAGGCAGGAAGATTGTTTGAGGCCATGAGTTTGAGATCAGCCTGGGCAACATAGTGAAACTTCACCTCCAAAATAAAAAAAATTAGCCAGGTGTCATAGTACACACCTGTAGTCCCAGTTGCTCTGGAGACTACAAGACTGAAGCAGGAGGATCACTTGAGGCCAGGAGTTTGAGGCTAAAAGTACATTATGACCATGCTACTGCACTGCAGCCTAGGCAACAGAGTGAGACCCTGTCTCTAAAATACATAAATAAAATAAACGTGTAGCTGAAACACCAATGTCACCTAACATGGTTGCATTGATGCCTCTCACTCAGCTCACACACATGCCAGTATGTGGGATTACCAGTAAATAGCTAATGGAGGGGAAAAAAGTCTAAGCTTAGTTTAAGGATAGGTTCGAAGTGGACAAAATGAAAATGACTGTTCTTGCTCACCCTTCCAATGGTGAGAGGAAATCTTTCCAATGGACAAAAGTTTGGGCAATGCCCCCGGTGAATCTGCTTTGTGTGAAGTGATCCAAGGTAAATATGCATATGGATTCATGAGCAGTGGTAAAGTTCTCAGATAATTGGTCAAGGTCCTTGAAGGAGTAAGATTTGAAGATGGAGGAAAAGAGGTCTGGAGAAGCATGTAGTTGGATCTATGGGACTAGACACAAATAGTGAGGATTATTTATCACACATTAATTCTCACCAGAGAGCATCCACACAGAACAATATAAACAAACAAGTGATAAGACGATGACCTTTCCAGATGATGTTATCAGCCTGTGCCCTTTGCCACTCTAGTGCTTGGGAATGGGCTCCTGAATATAGGAGACAAGATGGCAGATATGGAGGGCTTGCTTCCTTCTCACAAATGTCAATGGTTCATGAGAGAGTGAGACACTGTCTCTGGGAAAAAAAAATGGTGGAGGTGGGGTATGTCACTGCTGCCCGTGTTTATTGGCCAGAATTCTGTCCCTGGACTTCATTTTAGCTGCATGGGTCCTGGGAAATGTCATCTTTCTGTGTGTCCAGGAAGAGACTAGGGTGTGGTGAATACTCAACATCTGCTCCACCCCTGGGTCATGACGCTCACATGATCCTGTGACTGGAAGCCTTTACAGGATTACTCTGTGAATTTTTCCCATGTTTCTGTAGAATTTTCAAACAATTGTCCTGTTGATGACAGCAAATATCATAGATGACTTTGGCTTCCAGTATTTGTTCCTTTTTACTTAGTTTATTTATTTTAATAAATAAACACATTTTCTATTTTTTTTCTTTTTTTTTTGAGTTGGAGTCTCACTGTCGCCCAGGCTAGAGTGCAGTGGCACACTCACAGCCACTGCAGCCTCAACCTGCTGAGCTCAGGTGATCCTTCTACCTCAGTCTTCCAAGTAGCTGGAACTCCAGGCATGTGCCACCACGCCCAGCTGATTTTTTGATTTACTGTAGAGACAAGATCTCGCCAAGTTGCCCTGCCTGGTCTCAAACCCCTGGACTCTGGCAATCTTCTCGCCTCCACCTCCCAAAGTTCTGGGATTATAGGCATGAGCCACTGTGCCTGCTAAAAGTAATACATTTTCATACACACAAAGCATTGTTTCAATGATCAGAGGGGTAAAAGAGAAAGCTAAAAATACCCCCACAGAACATCCCTCAACTGTGTCATTGCCAGAAGGAAGCATAGTCAATTCTCTCAGAAAGATTCTTTGCATATATCTAACCTATATCTACATCTATTTTTTTAAGGCAGTTGGGATCATATTTTGCACACTGTTCTGTAAATCACAAGGGAAGGACTTGTAAGCAGACACAAGATGACACGCAGAAACAGATAGAAGGTATGATAATTCCTCCAGATGAACTCAGGGCTCCTTCTGGCTAAAGGAAGAAATAGAAGGGTGTGGCTGGGGCTGCAGACACTCAAGCCCACCCTCCCAGCAGCATGAAGGGGGGACAGCCAGACCCCCAGCTGGACTGCCCAGGGCCCTCAGGCAGATAAGGTGTGGACCACCTCATAAAGATGTCTGCATCCCCAGCACTGCAGTAGCTTCAGCAAGTTGCTGGGCCTAGGGTTGTGATGGCCAAGCATGGTGGCCTTCTCAGTGGTCATCTATGAGGACACATAACCATAGGCCAGTTCTCCTCCTTCCCTTTGTGTAGCATGACCCTGAGCAGGGGGAAAGAAGAAACTCCTAGTTCCAGGACTGGAAGTCTGCCAGTTTTTGTATAACCCATGAGCCAAGAATGATTTTTATATTTTTAAGTGGCTAAAAAAAAATCAAATGAAGACTATTTTGTGAGGTGTGAAAGCTATCTGAAACTTCAGTTTCAGAGTGCAGAAATAGTCTTAATGAAACATAGCCAGGTTCATCTGTTACATGGTGCCTATAGCTGCCTTCAGGCTCCAGGGGCAGAGTTGAATCGTTGGGACAGAGATCATAAATGGTGCTCTCATCATTTTGCTCTGCTGCTCGGTGCACAACAAATGGCAGTTCTGCAGTTACAACTTCATAGTTTTGAGTGTTGATTGTATCACCATGTGGTGACCATTTATTTTATTGTATTCCATTAGAATTGCATACCCATCATGTGAAAAGAAGAAATGAGAAGAGTTGGCAATTTTACTGGAGACCTGCCTTATGCCTAGAGGAGATCTCAGAGCTTTCCCAATCTCCCAAGAATGGGACACAGTGTGGAAAAGGTGGAGAGGAGCCCAAGTGAATGGAATGAGGGGCAGGGATTAACTGGGCTGCTCTTGGGACCCTAGACAGAGGTATCCCCAGGTCTGGTGATCTCCTTGGGGAAGCTCACCAGACACCACACGGCCCTCCCATTGCATAACGTTTCTATTTCCTCAGTCTTGCCATGCACTGAATGGCCTCTTGCCATAGTCAGCGAGGCTGCAGGGCATATGACATCCAGTAAGACTTGCAGTGCTGATCTGAAGTCAGGGTGGCACTCTGAAGCAGCAAGGTTCCTGCCAGCTGGAATCTCAATGCCATTCATCCCTTTATCTTGGTTGCAGCAGGAATAAGGAACTTACAGGAAATCAGCTCACCCAGGTGACCTCACACAGATTTTCACACTCTTTCAAACAACCACCGATTCTAGAGTTTATATCCACCTGTTTGTTCAAGACATTCCAGGCTACCTTGTCCTTCTTTCCTCATTTCTGCCCTTTCCTTTCTTCTTTTTCTCTTGCCTTTCCTCAGCAGCCTGATCCCCAGGGCCCAGACCTACAACCTCCCTCTGGGCCATTATCTAGGGCACCATGCCCCAGTGATAGCATGTGTCCCTCCTGTGACATGCCTGATCGGGGTCCTCCTTATGTGCCATACTCTCTCATACTTAGTTATTGAGAAAATAAAGTGCTAGTGAATAAACATCAGTATCTCATACTGATGAGATATCTATTGATCTCTTGAACCCTCAGCCTTCTGTCTGGGGTTGAGCAGGGGGTGATGAAGGTTCATTCATAGTCTACAAAGCAAAACTGTGTCCTAAGGTAGTGACTCAGCTTGGCCTCTATCAGGCCAGCAGCATCTGGATTGTGAATTATTTGGTGGAATCAGTGATTTCTATGTCATATATCTACTGTTTCACCTCTTTTGCCTTAAATGCTTCCCCTAGTCTATAGTGATGTTACATGAGATTCTCTGTTGGTAGATTGGGCACTGTATGTAAACCCACGGGCCAGGAACAGTGGCTCACCTGTAATCCTAGTTTCTTGGGAGGTTGTGACGGGAGGATCACTTGAGTCCAGGAGTTTGAGGTTACAGGGAGTTTTGATGGGGCCAGTGTACTCCAGCCTGGGCAACAGAGCAAGACCCTGTCTCTCTCTAAAACAAAAACACAAACAAAAAACAGCCAGGCGCAGTGGTTCACACCTGTAATCCCAGTACTTTGAGAGGCGGAGGCAAAATGATTGCCTGAGTCCAGGGGTTCAAGATCAGCCAGGACAACTTGGCAAGACCTCATCCCTACCATAAATCAAAAACTTAGCTGGAAGTGGTGGCACATGCCTGAGGTTCCAGCTAGTTGGAAGGCTGAGGTGGAAGGACCACCTGAGCCCAGCAGGTCGAGGCTATAGTGGCCTGGGCAGCAGACTAAGACTCATACTCAAAACAAACAAACAAAAAAACAAACCCACAGGGACTGGAGGCTGCTGAGACTCTATGAGCAAAGGCATTTTATACCCAGAGTATGTGTCTATTCCATTCAGAGTGACACATTGCTCTTTCCAGTGTTCTTTTCCAAGTGGCTGATTGGTCTCACTGGGAAACATATATCTGAGTACTATTTTTTGGTTTCTGTTGCTAGAATTCGGAACTCAATAGCATTAGTAGCTGGATTGACATTTGTTGTTTGTTTGTTTTTTAGAGGTAGAGTCTCACTCTGTTGCCTAGGCTAGAGAGCAGTGGCACAATCATGGCTCACAGCAGCCTCATATTCCTGAGCTCAAGGGATCCTCCTACCTCAGCTTCTAGATTAGCTGGGACTACAGGTATGTGTCACTATACCCAGCTAGGTTTTTTTATTTTTGTAAAGAAGAGGTCTCTCAGGAGGGCGCAGTGGCTCACGCCTATAATCCTAGCACTTTGGGAGGCAGAGGCGAGAGGACTGCCTGAGTCCATGGGTTTAAGACCAGCCTGGGCAACATGGTGAGACCTCGTCTCTACAATAAATTAAAAAATTAGCCAGGCGTGGTGGTGTGCACTTGTGGTTCCATCTACTTGGAAGGCTGAGGCTGAAGGATCGCCTGAGCCCAGCAGGTCAAGGCAGCGGCGGCCGTGTGCGTGCCACTACACTCCAACCTGGGTGACAGTGAGACTCCAACTCCAAAAAAAAAAACAGACGAGGTCTCCCTATGTTTCCCAGGCTAGTCTCAAATTTTAGCCTCAAGCAATTCTCTCATTTCTGCTTCCTAAGTTGCTGGGATTATGCCTGGCTCAAGCCCTATCCTTAAAAGCATACCATCTGATTCACCAGCCCTCTCCTCCTCTCTTTTAGCAAACTTGGAAGCCACACATTCCAGATGGTGCAATTTACAGCATGATGGAAAAAGCTGGATCACTGAGGAAAGCCAGCCAATCTGCATTGGAGTACATTTTTATTGCCTGAAGCCAATGAGACTTGAACGTTAGCAGAAGTGACTATTGTTTAACTCTGTGGTTTTTCAAAGTATGATTCTTTCTGCATATTCATGAAGTCTATACTAGTTTCACATTTAATAAGATGTTATTTGTCTTTCATGAGTGTACAGTGGGGTTTTCCAGAAGCCATGTGACATGTGCTGTTGAAACAGGCTGAATGAAGAAGCAAATATGAGAATCCATGCTTCTGCTAAGCCAGATACTGAGGAGATTTGCAAAAATACAAAACAATGCTGCTTTTCTTATCTTTTTGGTTTGGAAAAATGCTATTTATTTATGTTACCATGTGATGGGTTTATTATATCATTTCAAATGAATTAATAAATTTACATGTAAATATTATCTTCATTTTAATTTCTCATGTGGTAAGTATTGATAGATATAACCCACATGAACAAATTTCTTTGAAGTCCTCAATAATAATGAAAAGGGGGCATGATACCAAAAGGTTTGAGACCCTTTGCTCTGTAACAGCTACCTCCCTGGGTGCAGGCAATTTTAATCTGGAAACGCAACTAAAGAACTTCAATCATGGAAAATTCTCTTGAATTGTTTCTTAGGTTTTCTCCCCTTAGTTTTCTCTATTCTCATTTTTCATAATTCTGAGTCTGATATTGGACTTCCTTCCCTAGTCTTCCGATTTTATCCATTTATTGAGAAGGTGGTTCTAAAATAAATAACCACCCAGATAATTCTACATTGAAACCATGGACAAGCCCCACTCAATGTTCACTACTTCCGATCTTTTTAGGGCCTGTCTCTTCTATAGAAATAGACAACGAACAATCAGCAAACATAGGATGAATGAAGATAACATAGAAAAATAGAATGAAAACAACAAAATAAGTCAGAGAAAATGTACACTCTGCATTAATATTCTCAGAGATATTAGAGAAGTCAGTATATCCTTAAAGCAAGAGCAGCATGCCTCAAAAAGAAATAGGAAAAAAAAAGATAAATTCCAGAGAGCAATATTAAAGATCTGAAAAATGAAACATGATAGCAGAAGTTGTAAACTCAATACAAGGGTTGAAAATAGAGTTGAGGAAATCTCCAGGTAGTAGAACAAAACGACAGCGATGGAAAGTATAAAGAAAACATTGGAAGGCCAGGTGCAGTGGCTCACGTCTGTAATCTTAGCACCTTGGGAGAGCAAGGTGAGAGGATTGCCTGAGCCCAGGGGTTTGAGACCAACCTGGGCAACATGGCGAGACCTCGTCTCTACAATAAATAAAAAAATTAGCAGGGCGTAGTGGCATGCACCTGTAGTCCCAGCTACTTGAAAGGCTGAGGCAGAAGGATCGCCTGAGCCAAGCAGGTCAAGGCTGCGGTGGCCATGAGCATGACACTGCACTCCAGCTTGGGTGACAGAGTGAAACTCTGACTCACAAAATTTTTTAAAACTTTTTAAAAAGTACTACCAGCCGGGCTCAGTGGCTCAGCCTGTAATCCCAGCACTTTGGGAGGCTGAGGTGAGTGGATTGTCTGAGCCTGTGGGTTCGAGACTAGCCCAGGTAACTTGGCGAGACCTCGTCTCTACAATAAATAAAAAAAATTATCCGAGCGTGGTAGTGCATGCCTATAGTTCTGGCTACTTGGAAGGTTGAGGTGGAAGGATCGCCAGAGCCCAGCAGGTCGATGCTGGGGTGGCCGTGAGTGTGTCACGGCACTCTAGCCTGGGCAACAGAGTGAGACTCCAGCTCAAAAAAAACCCCCAAAAAACCCACCTTCTCCTCTCTGCTCAATGTCAATGTGTTTAGGTCTTTTCTCTTGAGGCCTGTGCCAATCATCTGCCTGCAGGTATATTCTGGCTGTTGGCATTCTCGAAGATCTTTCCTAGGGAAGAAGAGGTGTATCTACATATTCAGTATATAAACTTCTCCTCAATCTTCCCACTTTTGGGACAATAACTTGACCCTTAACTTCCTGATGTCCCCCAGTCTAGAGACACTCTCTTCTCCATCATCTGCCGGGTGGGGAGGAAGGGCAGCCCCATCTGGGTTGAGTTGAGGAAAGGATCTGGGGCTCAACTGCTTCTTTTTTTTTTTAAATAATATTTATTGTGGTTATGAAATACGTAACAAAACTTACTGTTTAGCCATTTGTAAGTGTACAATTCAGTGGCATTAAGTACATTCACAATATGCATACCCATCACCACTATTTCCAGAACTTTTTGTATCATCCCTGTATTAGTCTGCTGAGGTTACCATAACAAAATACCAAAGCCGGGCTCGATGGCTCAGCCTGTAATCCCGCGCCTTTGGGAGGCTGAGATGAGTGGATTGCCTGAGACCACGGGTTCGAGACCCACCTGGACAACTTGGCGAGACCTCATCTCTATAATAAATTTAAAAAATCAGCCGGGTGTGGTAGTGCGCGCCTGTAATTCCGGCTACTCGGAAGGCTGAGGCGGAAGGATCGCCGGAGCCCAGCAGGTCGAGGCTGCGGTGGCCGGGAGCGGCCACGGCACTCCAGTCTGGGTGACAGAGTGAGACTCCAACTCAAAAAAAACAAAAAAACAAAAAAACAAAATACCATAGGCTTCGTGGTTTAAACAGCAGAAATGTGTTTTCTCACAGGTCTGGTGGCTGGAAGTCTGAGATCAGGGTGTCAGCAGGGTCGGTTTCTAATGAGGGCTCTCTTCCTGGCTTGCAGATGACCACGTTTCACTGTGTCCTAACATGAAAGAAAGAGGCTTCTTATGAGGGCATGAATCATCATGTGGGCCCCCTTTTATGACCTCACCTAAACCTCATTATCTCCGAAGGCCCTATCTCCACATACCATCACATTGGGGTTTGGGCTCCAATATAGGAGTGTTGGGACATACACATTTCTGTCCATAGCAATCCCAAACAAAAACTCTGTGCCTATTAAGCAATAACTCCCCATTCACCTCTAGCCTTAGTCCCTGGTAGCTGTATTCTACTTTCTGTCTCTATGAATTTGCCTATTCCATATGCGTCATATAAGTGGAGTCATACAGTATTTGTCCTTTTGTATCTGATTTATTTCATTTAGCATGTTTTCAAGATTCATCCATATTGTAGCATGTTTCAGAAATTCATTCTTTTTTTTTTTCTTTTGA
>CAUYQG010103698.1:0-20052 GCA_963574415.1 Tarsius wallacei
GATCCTTCCGCCTCAGCCTTCCAAGTAGCTGGAACTACAGGCACGTGCCACCATGCCCGGCTAATTTTTTGATTTATTGTACAGATGAGGCTGCTCTCAACCCGGTGGGCTCAGGCAATCCTCTCACCTCGGCCTCCCAAAGTGCTGGGATTATAGGCGCGAGCCACTACATCTGGCCTTTTTTAATTTTTTTTAAAGAAAGGGTCTTGATCTGTTACACAGGCTGGAGTGCAGTGGTGCAATCATAGCTTACTGCGGTCTTGAACTCCTGAGCTCAAGCAATCCTCCAAGCTCAGCCTGTTGAATAGGTGGGACTATAGGCATATTCCACCATGCCCAGTTTGTCAAATTATCATAGCCACAGAGTACCCTATGCATAATTTGAGGGGGGAAAACAGAATACAAATACAGGTACATTATTGGAGCTCAATAAGTGTACGTCATAGTACCCAGAGATCATGGTCTTTAAACACCATATCACCAAAGTTCATTGGAAATATGACTGATTTCAAGTCTAGGTCAGGACATGCAAGGGATGGACTGAGTACCCTAGTCATGCCATGAAGCAAGGATCCTATCAAAGATAGCATTATGTGAAAAGAGCTCATGATCCAATTCAAAGAGGCCTCCACTAGCACCAAAGATGGACTGTCAGTAAAGCTACAGATTCTAATATTTGGGTCCCTCTGGAAAACGACAGAGAACCAGCTCATTACTTTAAAAAATCTTAAAGGACAAAAAAAGCAAGCATTTATCCTGTCCCTGCTACACAAACTGTTCCTTTGGGTAACCAAACAGTTAATAAAGGAAAATTTTTCTTTCTAGAATGCTCCAGCCAATAACTAAGAAAGGAGTGATTTAATTAGCATATCATTTTGCAGTCATTAGTAAAATAACAGGTCTGGACAATGATCATCATTAGATACCAACATCACAAGAGGAGTGACAATCAGATAGTATGTGCCTTTGACTAAGAGAACACAATATCCTATATGATATACTCTTCTCTGTACCCCTAACAAAGATAGATGACAGACAGACAGATGACAGACAGAGAGATAGATAAGATAGATAGGTAGATGGATAGATAGACAGATAAAGAAGCTAAATTAGATCTAACCTCTAGATCTAATGACAGCTGACAAAACAAAAAGGACAGAGAAACATGACAGATAACATCACAGGAATGCAGTCAGCAATGTCCAGACTGGGAAATTTACGTCAGTTGACCCAATAAATTTAGTTAATAAATAAATTGCAAGATTAAAAAAGGAGGAAGAGATAACAAAAATATATTGATTAAGAATAAATTAGGGCCGGGCTCGGTGGCTCAGCCTGTAATCCTGCCCCTTTGGGAGGCTGAGGTGAGTGGATTGCCTGAGCCCGCGTGTTCGAGACCCGCCTGGGCAACTTGGCGAGACCTCATCTCTACAATAAATCAAAAAATCAGCCAGGCATGGTAGCGCGCACCTGTAGTTCCAGCTACTTGGAAGGCTGAGGCGGAAGGATCGCCAGAGCCCATCAGGTTGAGACTGCGGTGGCCGGGAGCGGCAACTGCACTACAGTCTAGGCGACAGAGTGAGACTCCAACTCAAAAAAAAAAGAATAAATTAGGAGGGCTGGGCATGGTGGCTCACACCTATAATCCCAGCATTTTGGGAGGCTAAAGCAGGAGGAATGCTTGGACCCAGAAGTTTGAGACCAGCCTAGGTAACATAATGAGACCACATCTCTACAAAAAAATTTTTTAAAATTGGGCAACCTCCTCAGGTCCCCTCCTGCTGTGAGAACTTTTCTATCCTCCCAACGAATCCTGATTTCTCACACACACACAAAATAAAAACAAAAATAAAAAAATAAAAAACTAGCCAAGCATGGCAGCATGCACCTGTAGTCCCAGCTACTTGGGAGGCTAAGGTGGAAGGATTGCCTGAGTACAGGAGGTCAAGGCTGCAGTGAGCTGTGCTCGTGCCATTGCACTCCAGCCTGGGCAACAGAGTAAGACTCTGACTCTAATAATAACAATAATAATAATAAATTAGGAGACATATCTACCAATCACAAACTGACCTTATATAGACTCTGACTTAAATAAACTATAAGCAATTAAAGAATAAACAAACATGCATGAGAGAAAAGTCAACTTTGGGCAATGACAAGATACTTGAAAATATAACTGTTAATTTTTAGGTATGCGAATGATATTGCAGTTTTTGTTTTTGTTTTTTGAGTCAGAGTCTCACTCTGTCACCTAGACTGGAGTGCAGTGGCACATTCACGACCCCTGCAGCCTTGACCTGCTGGGCTCAGGTGATCTTTCCACCTCAGCCTTCCAAGTAGCTGGAACTACAGGTGTGCACCATCATGCCCAGCTAATGTTTTGATTTATTGTAAAGACGAGGCCTTGCCAAGTTGCCCAAGCTGATCTTGAACCCCTGAGCTCAGGCAATTCTCTCGCCTCCGTCTCCCAAAGTGTTGGGATTACAGGCGTGAGCCATTGTGCCTGGCTAGTTTTTTCAGTCTTTGGGCTGGGTGTGGTGGCTCAAGCCTGCAATCCCAGCACGTTGGGAAGCCAAGGCGAGAGAACTGCCTGAATCCAGGGGTTCAAGGCCAGCCTGGGCAAATTGGTGAGATCTCATATCTACAATAAAACTCACACACACAAAATTTAGCTGGGCATAATAATGGCATATGCCTGTGGTTCCAGTTTCTTGGAAGGCTGAGGCAGAAGGACCGCCTGAGCCCAGCAGGTCAAGGCTGCAGTGGCCGGGAGTGTGCCACTGCACTCCAGCCTGGGCAACAGAGTGAGACTCTGACTCAAAAAAAAAAAAAAAAAGAATCTTCACGTATACAGATTTAGAAAAATGATTACTAAGAACAGGAAGAAAGAAGGGGAAATCAGTGCAAGGGAGGTAGAAACCAATGTGCCTTGTACTAGAGAGAAGGAAAGATAAAGCAGGACAGAGGCAAGCTTCGGAGAGTCACACCAGCGTCCAAGCTACCAGAAGTCTCCAGCTGACTAAACGTGTCTCCAACCTCAAGAGGTTAAGGAGTGGAAGGAATATATTTTGTTCTCCCCAACACACACCCAGAGACTCCAGGACTTCCTGTGAACTTGGTAAAAAAAAAAAAGTAGCTTTCATGCAGCCGGAAAGACAAATAGCAAAGCTCTTTCCTCTTCTACTTTGCTATCCTATGTTTTGTTCATTTGCGATATTCCATGTCCTTCAATGGTTACTTTTCTTTATTTTACTCGTTTCTCCTATTAAAAAGAGAAAGATGACTTGCTATGTGCAGATTCTCACTGAATGGTAATCAAAAGGCAGGCATGCGTCAGACAAATAAATGCCATTTCCTTTCTTCCCTTCCCGAACTATTCTGAGACAGTTTTCTCTGGAAACTTCCCATATGGCCAAGAGCTGAGTGACAAGATTTATCTCTCATAGCCCACCTTGGGGCAGCATGGTAATATATCTCCCAGCAGCGTCTCCATCCTCCCCTCCCTCATTTCCACTTTAAAAAAAAATCAAGCCGGGCTCGGTGGCTCAGTCTGTAATCCCACGCCTTTGGGAGGCTGAGGTGAGTGGATTGCCTGAGCCCGCGGGTTCGAGACCCGCCTGGGCAACTTGGCGAGCCCTCATCTCTACAATAAATAAAAAAAAATTAGCCGGGTGTGGTAGTGTGCGCCTGTAGTTCCAGCTACTTGGAAGGCTGAGGCGGAAGGATCGCAGGAGCCCAGCAGGTTGAGGCTGCAGTGGCCGGGAGCGGCCACTGCACTCCAGTCTGGGTGACAGAGTGAGACTGCAACTCAAAAAATAAAAAAAATAAAAAAAAATAAAAACGATTCTTAAAAAAAAAAAAAAATCAAATTGCCCTATGTTTACAAGTCCTAAACCAAGCATCTGCACTTAAGACCAACAAACACACAAACAACAAATACATAGAGGAGGGATAAACACAGTTAGGCAGATAAATCTCACAAAAATCTCACAAACATAATGTAAATGAAAGATGTTAGACACAAGAAAGTACATACTGCTTGATTCCATCTATACCAAGTTCACAAACGGGCAAAACTAATCTACACAGAGAAGCAGAGGAGACTGAAAGAGGCTTCTGGGGTGTGGAAAATGTTACCTAGTATGACCTGGGTTGTGGTGAATAGGTGTAAAAAAATCTGTCAAGATGGCTGGGCACGGTGGCTCAAGCCTATAATCCCAGCACTTTGGGAGGCTGAGGCAAGAGGAATGCCTGAGCCCAGGGGTTTGAGACCAGCCTGGGCAACTTAGCGAGACCTAGTCTCTACAATAAATCAAAAAATTAGCCAGGCATACTAATGTGCGCCTATAGTCCCGGCTACTTGGAAGGCTGAGGAGGAAGGATCACCAGAGCCCAGCAGGTCGAGGCTGCAGTGGCTGGGAGCATGCCACTGCACTCCAGTCTGGGCGACAGAGTAAGACTCAACTCAAAAAAAAAAAAAAGAAAAAAATCATCAAGCTATACACTTAGGTTTTTTAAAAATATATATATTGGAAAATATAAATTATTTAGAAAGTAAACTAGAGGGAGGAAATATGAGAGACAGAGACAGAGAGCAAGAGAGAGAGAGGAGATTCACCTATTCAACGCAGGGGAAGGGGCCAAAACTTAGGAAAACAGCTCAAAAACACAAAGCCAGATGGTAGTTTGCAAGGCAATGGCCTACACTTAATTTTTTAAGCACTTCACTTAATGGGGATTATATCCTAATTTTTTAAAATTGGGAAAAATATCTAAAGAGCTCAACTTTCAAGTATGACTCTGACTCCCACCTCCCCCCAACCCAAAGTCATCTTCAATGGTAACTGCAATACGTGAATTATTTTGTCCCTATTAAAAAATCCAAGTTGTGCTTTTAAAAGTATGTAACAGCTAGGCACGATGGCTTATGCCTATAATTCCAGCACTTTTAGAGGCCAAGGTGGGAGGATTGCTTGAGCCCACAGGTTCGAGACCAACCTGGGCAACTTGGCAACACCTCATATCTACAATAAATCAAAAAATTAGCCAGGTGTAGTGGTGCATGCCTGTAGTTCCAGCTACTTGGAAAGTTGAGATTGAAGAATCACCTGAGCCCAGCAGGTCAAGGCTGCGGTGGCCATGAGCATGCCACTGCACTCCAGCCTGGGTGACAGAGGGAGACTCCAACTTAAAAAAATAATAATAAAAGTATGTAACTGAGCCGGGCGCGGTAGCTCACACCTGTAATTCCAGCACTTTCGGAGGTGGAGGCAAGAGGATTGCCTGAGTCCAGTGGTTTGAGACAAGCCTGGGCAACTTGGTAAGATCTCTCTACAATAAATCAAAAAATTAGCCAGGTGTGGTGGTGCCCGCCTGTGGTTCCAGCTACTTGGAAGGCTGAGGCGGAAGGTCGAGGTTGCAGTGGCTGTTAGTGTGCCACTGTACTCCAACCTGCATGACAGAGTGAGACTCTGACTCAACAGAAATTTAGAAAAATTAAAAATAAAAAAACTCCCCACCTTTTTCTAACTGGATAATTGGGGGGAATGAACAAGAAAAAAACATTTAAAAAGTAACATGAAAATTCATTACTTGGCTCTGTCTGCCAGGTTCCAAGATCACCTCATTAATGTATCAATTATCTAATCAGTACAAAATTTTAGGAAGGTAGACTAATCAAAATTGGAGTGAACAGAGAAAAAGAATACCTGCCTACCAGCCAAAGTCTGCAGAAAGGTGAGGGGAACAAAAAGAAGAGTTTATCACCTATTTCTCCCAGTTCCAGGAGCTCCTGAGTAGGTTTCTGGGTACAGATCTTTGGGGTCTGAGAAATTTGGTATTTTCCTTGCTTACTGCAATCAAGTTCATAGTATGCATGAGATAACCTTTAGCTCAAAAGAAACTTTACTCTTCAGTCAGGAAATTCTAAAGGTACCCACATACAACAGGAAGTCAGTGGCAGAGAAAGGAAGTTAGGCCATAGTCCTGCTTCCTGACCAGACCCAGGCAGCAAAGAGTAGGCTGACCTCAAGCAGTGACGTGCCCTCACAGCTGCAAATATGGTTTCTCAATCAAAATGCAGCGAGGAACACCAGCTCACCTGAAAAGTACTTTCTCATTTCCTTAATAGAACTTATATCAACTGGTAATGCTGGTTCATGCCTGTAATCCCAGTACTTTGGGAGACAGAGGCAAGAGGATTGCCTGAGCCCAGGGGTTCAAGACCAGCCAGGGCAACTTGGCGAGCCCTCGTCTTTACAGTAAGTCAAAAACTTAGCCGGGTGTGGTTGTGAGCACTTGTGGTTACAACTACTTGGAAACCTGAGGCAGAAGCATCGCCTGACCTTGCAGGTCAAGACTGAGGTGGCCACGATTGCACCACTGCATTCCAGCCTGGGCGACAGAGTGAGACTTCAACTTCAAAACAAAAAAAAAAAGAACCTCGATCCATCTACGTAGGAAGAATTATTTCAAAGAAAGACTTGCACTGCCAGTGAACATTCATAGCTTAAATAAGGAATCTCAAACTGATAGTAGTTTATACTATCTTCAGTAAAGTTTAGCCAGGCATGGTGGCTCAAGCCTGCAATCCCAGTAATTTGGGAGGCAGAGGTGAGAGGATTGCCTGAGCCCAGGGGTTCAAGACCAGCCTGGGCAACTTGGTGAGACCTCATCCCTACAATAAATCAAAAAATTAGCCAGGCATGGTGGCACGTGCCTGTAGTTCCAGCTACTTAGAAGGCTGAGGCAGAAGGATTGCCTGAGCCCAGCAGGTTGAGGCTGTGGTGGTCATGAGCATGCCACTACACTCTAGCCTGGTGGGAGGATTGCCTGAGTGAGACTCAAACTCAAAAAAAAAAAAAAAAAAAAATCTAGCCAGGCGCAGTGGCTCACACCTATAATCCCAGCACTTTGGGAGGCCGAGGTGAAAGGATTGCCTGAGCCCTTGGGTTTGAGACCAGTCTGGGCAACTTGGCAAGACTTCATCTCTACAACAGTTCGAAAAATCAGCGGGGCATGGTGGCGCATGCCTGTAGTTCCAGCTACTTGGAAGGCTGAGTTGGAAGGATCACCTGAGCCCAGGAGGTCAAGGCTATGGTGAACCGTGATCATGCCACTGGACTCCAGCCTGGATGACAGAGTGAGACTTCAATTTAAAAAAAAAAAAAGCCAAAGAGACAATAGATTTGTGTGGAGGGCTATGGTGGGAACTTGATAACTTGATGATAAGCTCTGGGAGTAATTCTGGGAAACTCACCTGGCAAGCCATGAAGAGAGGGGGCTGTTTACTATTTTTGATTGACTAAAGCAGGAGACCAGAGGACTGACTTTATTTTGTTGCTACTGCTAGGAATGAACTGTGGAATAACCTAATATTGCCTCTTCTTATTTATTTATTTATTTATTTATTTTTTTGGGGGGTTGGAGTCTCACTCTGTCGCCCAGACTGGAGTGCAGTAGCCACTCCCGGCCACCGCAGCCTCGACCTGCTGGGCTCTGACGATCCTTCCGACTCAGCCTTCCAAGTAGCTGGAACTACAGGCGCGCGCTACCACGCCCGGCTAATTTTTTGATTTATTGCAGAGATGAGGTCTCACCAAGTTGCCCAGGTGGGTTTCGAACCCGCGGACTCAGGCAATTCACTCACCTCAGCCTCCCCAAGCGAGGGATTACAGGCTGAGCCACCGAGCCTGGCGCCTCTTCTTATAAAAGAAGGAATATCCGAGGGAGAAATAAGTTTTCTAAGCACTATGAATAAAGTCAAAAATGTTTGGCAAAGTCTAGAATAATTTCTATTGCAGTTTATTGATACCCTCATTTAAAATGGAAACAAAATAAAATCCTGGCGCTATTGAATGCTTAATCGCCCAGACTGGAGTGCAGTGGCATGCTACTGGCCACCATAGCCTCGAGCTGCTGGGCTCCAGCGATCCTTCTGCCTCAGCCTTCCAAGTAGCTGGAACGACAGGCGTGCACTACCATACCAGAAATTAATAGGAATTTGATTAATGACAACAGAAACATAATCAGTATGCTATTACACAAGGTGAAGAATTGTGAAAGGAATTAATACTCTCAAGTTAATAACAATGGAAGTGTGTTTTCCCAAAAGTGGTTTTGGAGGGATTCTCTACCAATCTGGATTGGTCTAAACTGCTAAAGCAGTGGTCCCCAACCTTTCTGACATCAGGGACCAGTTTCATGGAAGACAATTTTTCCATGGACAGGGGGAAGTTATCAGGCATTAGATTCTCATACAGAGTGTGCATCCTAGATCCCTCACATGTGCAGTTCACGATAGGGTTTGCACTCCTGTGAGAATCTAGTGCCGCAGCTGATATGACAGAAAGCCAAGCTCCGCTCTTTGGCCGCTCTACCTCCTGCTGTGTGGCCTGATTCCTAACAGGTCACAGACTGGTACCAGTCTGAGGCCTGGGGGTTCGGGATTCCTGTGCTTAAGCAATACTAAAAAGGCTTAGAATGACAAACAGTAATGCAAAGGATTTGCAAAAAGGGAGTACTGTACTATACTAACTTCCTTCTAGAAAATGGTGAAAAAATTGTATCAATTTTTGGCTTATACTTCAAAGTGACATTAAAGTGCCAAACATAAGACAATCAAGTAGAGTAAGGCTTGACAAGTAAGAAAAAAAGGATTTAATGTCCTCTCCATCCAAACCTTCTACATTTTGTTCTACCTGGGGGCTTGGCATGGACCAGGAGGCTGTTGACGAATGGGCAGGAGAAAAAGGAGAGGTGGATGGAAAGAAAAGTTCAGGGCACATCCTCCCAGCATGTCTTTCAGGAACTGCCACGTTAGAATCTAGGGGGGAAGCGTTCAGCAGGCTACACACTGAGATCACAGTAACAGCTAGTCTCTGAAGAGTGATCACAAATGACGCAAGTGTGTCTTAACACCTTTCTTTCTAAACAACCACACGTTTTCCCTTTTTTTCAAACTTCTCCCACATCAAGATATTATTGTTTTTAAGAATGTACACCTAAGCTCTGTTTTTAAGAACCACCCATAGCACTACGAATAAAGTCAAAAATGTTTGGCAAAGTCTAGAATAATTTCTATTACAGTTTATTGATACCCTCATTTAAAACGGAAACAAAATAAAATCCTGGCGCTACTGAATGCTTAATTTTTTTTTTTTTTGAGTTGGAGTCTCCCTCTGTCACCCAGACTGGAGTGCAGTGGCACGCTACCGGCCACCATCGCCTCGAGCTGCTGGGCTCCAGCGATCCTTCTGCCTCAGCCTTCCAAGTAGCTGGAACGACAGGCGTGCGCTACCATGCTCGGCTAATTTTTGATTTATTGTACAGACGAGATCTCGCCAAGTTGCCCAGGTGGGTCTCAAACCCACAGGCTCAGGTAATCCACTCGCCTCAGTCTCCCAAAGTGCTGGGATTACAGGCTGAGCCAACGAGCCCCGCCTGAATGCCTAATTTTTAAAACATTTAGCCAGACCACTCACAAATACATATTGAAATGATGGAAAACGACAGTTCTCTGAAAAGGACTGTAATAGAAAGCAAGGTGATTAGCATTTGATTGCAAGGAACAAAAAAGACGTACGTGCACACACATGAAGCTAAAAAATCCATGTCTCTCTTCAAATTTCTGCCTGCTTGAGGGTGTTGTTATTTTGGAGATTATGATTCAGACCAGGATATATAAACAAACTTCAGAATCATCTGAAGAGTTTCTCTCTCCTACCCAACACTAAGTTGACAGACCTCAGTCATGGGACACCAGAAGAGAAAGAAGGATTTAAAACCAATACCTGTTCCCTGTTTCTTTTTCAGGAGAGATGCACAGGCAGCATTGGTAGCCATGTCCAAGGCCAGCTTCTTCTCATTGTTTCTTAAGTCTGTTCTAGCACCTTCCCAACATGAGAAAAGTAAATTAGGTATCTTTGAAGCCTATATAGTAGCAACTAATCCTCTTTCCACCACAGCTAATCACTTTTGGCAAAACTAACTAGAAGACAATTCTGGCCCAGAGGCAACCTTTCTCCAAACTTCCTCATATAACATATCTGGCATCTTTAGTCAGGGAGCTTGTTACTGCACCTGTGACAATTATGCACAATTAAATCAGAGCCTTTCCCTTTCAGTCCTTACAGGATTGCATGTGAACTTTTCAGTGAGGAGTTTCTCTCTCATGAAGCTTAAATTCAATAAGCCCTTTGCCTTTTCTTCTGCTCAAGAGAGTCTTCAGAAAAGACCAAGTGGGTTGAGCTTGAGTGGATTAATATTTTATGTCTGTATATACACTCTTATGCAAATTAGCAAAATAATAACATAACGAAACCCAGAGGCAATTCACTGTTCCCATAAACCATCTTCTACCCACTTTTTGTCTTTATTGTGTTAAAAATTACATCAGAATTCATGAATATATTTGCATTGTTAAATCTTCAAAAATACAAATGTATGCATAGGAACAAAAGCATAAGTCCCATCTCATCCCCCACCCGCGCCATCTTCTACCCTCTCCAGAGGTAACCATTCTTACAAGTGGGCTTGAGTTCTTGTCTCCCTGCATGTGTCAATGCATTCATACACATATATGAACATATACACAAAATCATACTGCATGTATTGTCCTGTAATTTCATTTGTTAAAACAATGGTACTCTTTTCTTAGTAGTACACGTATCTATAACTCAACATATTTAAACATTTATAAATATTCCATTTTGTGGATGCTCCAAAATTTATTTAATTTCCCTGTATTAATGAGCACTTAGACTGCTCCCAATTTTCATGATCACAAAGACTGTAATGACCATCCTTGAACGATGTCTTTGCTCACATGTATTTCTGAATAATGGTTTTCTAGAAATGGAAATGTAAGGCTAAGGAAGGAAATTTTAAATTTTGCTAGCTGTCAGATTGCTTTTCGTGATAGCCTCTAA
Source organism: Tarsius wallacei (assembly GCA_963574415.1). Taxonomy (NCBI): domain Eukaryota; kingdom Metazoa; phylum Chordata; class Mammalia; order Primates; family Tarsiidae; genus Tarsius; species Tarsius wallacei. Next base: position 10,929 of record CAUYQG010103698.1, read on the forward strand.
TGATCCTTTGAATTTCTGTGGTATCAGTTGTAATGTTTCACTTTTCATTTCTGGTTTTAAGACTGCTATCCACCAAGGCTCTACCAATTCACACCTTCTGCCACAATGTATGAAAGCGTCATTTTCTTTGCAACCACATCCTCTTCAATAAACAAAAAAATAAGTGTCCCAAAATCTAAAGGCACAAAAATATTGTATCAAGAAAAAAATATTATGTTTAATTAGTAATATTATGATCTTGTGTCAAAATCTTTATCCGGAGCAGGTCCAGATCTACTCACAGTAGAGTTACATGGAAAATTCTCTCAGCATGCTATGGGCCAAAAACTCCTGAGGGTTAATAATTCTGTGACTAATCATATCTTATCTTAAATTATGCTTCAGAACTCATACAATGATTTCTATCAGGACAGAAAATATTCAGAGACAGTGACACTAGAGAAGAAACAATCCTTTCCTGTGTCTGTCTTAATCAGTGCTACCAGAAGTACACTATGGGCCAGGTATGGTGGCTCATGCCTGTAATCCCAGTACGTTGGGAGGACGAGGTGGTAGGATCACTTGAGCACAGAAGTTCAAGACCACCTGGACAATATAGTGAAACTTCATCTCTTTAAAAAAAAAAAAGAGGGCTGGTTGTGGTGGCTCAGGCCTGTAATCCCAGCACTTTGGGAGACCAAGGCGAAAGGATTGCCTGAGTCTAGAGGTTTGAGACCAGCCTGGGCCACTTGGTGAGACCTCGTCTTTACAATAAATCAAAACATTAGCTGGGCATGGTAGCGCACACCTGTAGTTCTAGCTACTTGGAAGGTTAAGGTGGAAGGATCACCTGAGCCCAGCAGGTTGAGGCTGTGGTGGCCGTGAGCATGCCACTGCACTCCAGCCTGGGCAACAGAGTGAGACTACCACTCAACAGAGTGAGGCTCCCACTCAAAAAAAAAAAAAAAATACAATATATACAATATGAGCCATACATATGCTGTACATTATTTTATATTTTCCAGTAGCCACATTTGCAAAAAGTAGAATTAATTTTAATAATATATTATATTTAATCCAGCATATCAAAATTTTATCATTTCAAAAACATGTAATCAATATAAACATTATAGTGATGGTTTACTTTTTGTTTCAGTGTCTTCAAAATCTGGTGTGCATGTCACACCTACAGCACATCTCAATTCAGACAGGCTAATTTAAAGGGATCAGCTGCACCTGTGGCTAGGGATATATCAGACAACACAGCCCTCAGCATTTCTTTTTGGGGGCACCACGGTGATCTTCAGGTGTCTGACCTTTTAAACCTGGAGCTTACCTCACCTACATATTTAAAATCTAAAATATTTCCTCTCATACGCGTATATCCCACAACATTGCCTTGGGGATCCTTAATGGTGGTGATTCTATAACTTGTGGCTTGGGGACTCAAACATCAAACATAATAGGCTTCTGGACCAGGGTGTGGGAAGGTTGATATGCCTGACCTTCTGTAAGAGTTAATTAATATTTGTGAAACAAATGGATGGATGGTCTGTGACTTCACTGTTCCCTCTGACTTGTAAAAACAGGGGATTAAGGTAAACTCTCTCTCTCTGTACATCTAGCACCTACTCAACTCAAAGCAGGATGCTGCAGCCACATCCTTCTTATCCATCAAGACTTTCCTGTGAGAACAGGGGCCTTGGCAACCTCACTCTTCAGCTTTCTCAGACAGGATGGCCCCATGCATGTGTACACACATACCACACACCTCTGCCCTTGAATGCCCTACAATCCTGCGGAAATGTACCGCAAGTTCTTACTAAATGTAAATATATGTAATTTGAAAGCCTGCCAAAGTTTTAATTTATACTAGAAACGAACACAAATCAAGCCCAATAATTTCATCTTATCATACCAAGTCTGTGACACAGACAAAGCAGAGGTTAGGACCCCCATTGTGAAATAAGAGGACAATTATTCTTCCTACTGTTTCAGAGAGTTCAATTTGATGTAACCTATTTTTCAAGGTAAGCAAAGACCAGACAAACTCAGCACAAGCTTTACCTTTCTCCAGAAGCAACTGAACAATATCTGCATAACCCTTCCAAGCAGCAGCATGCAAGGCAGTGTCTCCCAACTTGTTCTAAGGTGATAAAGAGAGAAAGGAGCATTTTTTAATAGAGGGGAAAATGAAAACACACATGAATTTCGGTTTAATCTAACTACACCTTAAGTGAGAACAAAGTAATAGAACATTATAAATTACAAAGAGTACAGGAAAGGAGACTCAAGAGATGGGAGATGAGCCATTTTTGGGAGATGGAATGGGATGGAGGAGTAGAAACTGACTTGGCAGAATAGGGTTGGAATATAGATGCTGCAGAGAAAGACCCTGGGGAAAGTAGGCGGATTTGCCCTTGAAGAAACCTAGCAAGAATTGGGTATTGGAGATTCCTGGAGATGTGTGGGCGGGAATGAGGCATGGGTGTGAACACAGAGGTACTGGTTTAAAGTACTTGTAAGAAGTAATTAGAACCCCATAGCCCTTTCCTCTCCCCTTGCAGTTAGATGATCCAGTAAAGATGGTAACTCTACCATCTTAGAGTTACCCTGTCGAGAAATCAACCAGACAGTTTCCAAGCTCATGGACACTAGGTACAAGAGAAGGTGGCAACAAGGTCAGAAACTAAAAGCTTGGGTTAGGTGAAGAACCTACCAACTAGAAAGTAAGACCCCTCTCTCTGCTACCTTTACTTACCCCACTGGCAGTGAGTGCAGTCAAGCGAGGACCCCCAGGTGGGAGAATGGAGGATATTTTTCCCACCGGAAAAGTGGGAGTATAGCCCCACAGAGGGAGAAGGGGAGGAAGTGTACTTACATTAGCATTTGGGTGTCACTCTGCAAAGCCAGGACCTCACCCCATCACCCTACAAAGAAGCCTACCAGTCACAAGTTTCACCAAGCACCACAGCTTAAAAAGGAACAGACAATGAAAGCAGGTATTGAGGAAAGCCTACAATATTGAGGAAAGACCAAAACAAAATAAATGAACTTCAGGAGGAAAAGAAACAGTAGAGCAAATAGCAAAAAATACATTTTAAAAGGCTATAAATATCAGCAAGATGTAAGACGATATTGCATCATGAAACAAATAAAAGATTCTATGCAAAAGCAACAATCAGAATAAAATGAAAACGTATGGTATACAGAATTCTAAGGTGACTGACTCCAAGGTCCCTGGCCCTGGTATAGATGCCCTGCATAATTCCCTCCTCTTGATTGTGAGACTAGTGAATATAATAGGCTATAACACTCCTATATTAGGTTTCTAGTCAGCAGATACTGAGAAGCAGTAGACAGTCTCCTGTTGGCCTTGACGAAGAAAGCAAACAACTGTGTTGTGAAATGTCTGTGGAGAAGGCTGGCCTCTAAAAGTTGAGGGCCTCAGTAGTACCACAGGTATAAGAAACTCAATTCTTCCACAGCATGAATGAAGCCGGAAGAGGACCCAGAACTCCAGGTGAGAATTCAGCTACCGCATACCTTAACTTCAGCCTGTGAGACCCTGGGCAGAGAACCTAGTTATGCCATGCCCAGAATTCTGACCTACAGTGTAAGCTGCTAAGCTTGTGGTAGTTTGTCATGCAGCAATAGAAAGGTAGGTAATACAGAGGCCTGGGAAATTAAAAACAACTAAAATAAAACAAAGATGAAGTTGAGAAAATCTCTGAGAAAAACTAAGAAAATTGGAGGTTCAATCCAAGAGGCCCAACATCCTACTAATGGGCATTCCAGAACCAAAAGAACAAAGAAAAGGGTCAGATTAAAAACTATAAAAGAAATAATACAAGATAACTTTCCAGGTTGAAGGGGTTCATTGTAATCATCAGGAAAAGGAAAACGCTAAGGCATATCACTGTAAAATTTCAGATCACTAATGATAAAGTAAAGACCCTTAGTGAGAGAAAAAGCAGAGCACACACAAAAGAATTGGAATCAAAATGGCATCCGCTCTCTCAAAAGCAACCCTGGAAATTATAATACCACAGAGCCATGCCTTCGAAATTCTGAGGGAAATTATCTACAACCTAGAATTCTGTTCAGTCAAACAATCAATCCCAAGTTTCTCTTTCTCAGGAATGTACTTGAAGATGTTCTCTGACAAAAAGACAGGATCCACAAAAATGAAGATACAACAGAGCAGAGAGGGAAAAGGTATTCCCAGGAAGACAGCAAAGGACAGCAGAGACCAAGGAGCTGCCACTGGAGGACAGAGAGCTGAGGGAAAGATGAGTTCAGAGAGAAAAAGAAAGGCAATGCTTATCTTACACATTTTGGAAAAGAATAGCAGGAGTGTAGAAAACAGTGTAGAAGTCTTCATGAAATACCAAAAACCCCCTCCAAAAACCCTAAGTAAAAGTCAATAATTAAGTACGGAAACAAAAAAAGTTATGCAAGTTATCAACACTTTTTAGAGAGCCATCATAATGTAAACATTGGGCCAGGGGCTGTGGCTCATGACTGTAGGAATGCCTGAGGCCAAGAGTTCAAGACTAAGTCTAGTCTGGACAACATAGGGAGATCCCATCTCTAAAAATAAATAAATAAATAAAATAAATAAAAAATTAAAAATAATGTAAATAGCTGGGAGCAGTAGCTCACGCCTACAATCCCAGTACTTTGGGAGGCCGAGGTGAGGGGATTGCCTGAGCCCAGGGGTTCAAGACCAGCCTGGGCAACTTGGCAAGACCTCGCCTCTACAATAAATCAAAAAATTAGCCAGATGTGGTGATGTGGGCCTGTAGTTCTGGCTAATTGGAAGGCTGAGGCAAAAGGATCACCTGAGCCCAGCAGGTTGAGGCTGCGGTGGCTGTGAGCATGCCACTGCACTCCAGCCTGGGCGACAGAGTGAGACTCCAACTCAAAATAATAATAAAAAATAATAATAATAATGTAAATATGATACAGCAATATAACAAAAAACTATGATGAGATACATTGGGAGGAGCAGAGAAGGAAAGGATGAGTGCTTCGCTGCTGGAAAGTCAAGAGTTAGGGCAGCTGGCAAGCTTAACCTTCACTACCCTACAGGAAAAATACATATGAAGACAATGCATGACTAGATAGCTCTGTAGGCCTATTTCTTTGTAATACAAAGATAAGTACAAAAAAAAGGGAACTAAAAGCTGAAAGTGACATATGAGGAGGAGTGAGGTAGGTATTTTGAACTTTGTATCATTTGAATTTTAGTATAATAATAATTTTCAAACCACATGCTTGTGGTACTTTAAAATACTTTCTCATAAGTTGAGCTATACTAAAGAGAATAAGCAGGTGTGTTAAATGATTTCCATGTAAGCAGGCTCACCTGCTGGTTCAGCTCAATATTTGGTTGAGTAAATAGCATTTCCACAATATCTGAAATTTAAACAGAAAAGATAGTTGTTAAGAATGAAGTATACAAGTGTGACAAATCTAAGCTTATAATTATTAAAGAGAAGATTTTTTATTAGAATATTCATGAAATTTTTCAAAATTTGACGCAAACAGAATAACTTATGAATCAAAAAAGTAGAATTATTTGGAGAAAATTATTTTTCAAACAGTTTTGGCATTGCATTTCTTACATGACATCTATTATAGGAATATTTTTGTATCCAATATGCTACTCTGTATTGATAGAATGGATTTATGTTTATTAGCTAAAATAAAATAGGCATCTTTTGGGGGATAGTCACAAATTTTCCTTTGGCTATGCTATTTAATTTGTTAGGCTCTTTGTTTGTATTGTTACTGGTTTCTTTTTTGTGTTAGGGAGAGGTAGAGGGTGAGTGGTAAACTTTTGGCCAGGATGAAATCCATCTAGATATTCAATTAGTCGGTATTATTGATGATAACAGAGAAAATATCCATTGAATCACTAGCTTAAGCAAATGTTGTCTTTCTCCTTAATCTAATCATTTGTATTAAACTTAAAATGCAAAAATAAAAGTGTACCTTGAGAAGAGCTAAGCTCAAAGAGCCAATTCTGCCCTTTTCTTCTGTAAGATTAGATAGTGCGTTTCTTCTCATATAACTGTTTTCTGTAAACTTTCTAAGCCTGAGAGAGGAAAGGAGGTCTCCAGTCTTTCAAGAGAGAGACGCCCAGGCTGGCTGACCACATTCTACTCACTGTTCAACACAGCTTCTAAGAACAAGGCTTTTGGCTGATGTTCTAAAGGGTTTTAAAAGAATAGCCAATGGTTTTGTTTTGTTTTGTTTTTTTCCATTTTTGTAAATCTGGCTCCCTTAGGTGAAACACATTTTCAGCACAGAAATGTAATACAGCACAGAAATGTAATACAAACAAAACATAATACCTTTGTGACCGCCATGGCAAGCCCAGTATAAGGCAGTGCTTCCAGCTTTGTCTAAGCCATTAACACCCACTCGGTTGTCCAAACACTCTCTCAACCAGCTCAAGTTGCCTGAAAGAATTTTGTATTTATCAAAACACATGAAAAAAGCTTTTATTTTTTGTTTTGCTTTTAAATCAACTTCATCCTGCATAAATTTCCATTTGCAATGGATTAATCAGTAAGTCTTAAATTAAGACCTGCCCATCAATGTATTTATTATTATTTATTATTATGGTACATTTTAAATTCCAGCTTATTAACAAAAAGCATTAACATCAATTTTTAAAGGTAGGTTAATGGGAAGAGTTGAGTCTACTTAGGTATTTTTACTCTGTAAAAAAAAAAAATTTTTTTTTTAAATATATGAGGGTGTCAAAAAAATAGATACACTTTTTTTTTTTTTTTTTTTTTTTGAGTTGGAGTCTCATTCCTTTGCCCAGGCTGGAGTGCAGTGGCACCCTCCTGGCCACCACAGCCAAGACCTGCTGGGCTCCGGCGATCCTTCTGCCTCAGCACTCCAAGTAGCTGGAACTATAGGCGCATGTTACCACACCCGGCTAATTTTTTGATTTTTTTTATTGTAGAGACGAGGTCTCGCCAAGTTGCCCGGGTGGGTCTCGAACCCGCGGGCTCAGGAAATCCGCTCAAAGTGCTGGGATTACAGGCTGAGCCACCGAGCCCGGCCTACACATTTTAAGAAAGGAAAAAACTGTATTAAAATTGTAATACTCAATATATATCGATAACAAAAGATGAATACAAGTCACATTTGACTTCCACAGTTACAAGAGGTACTCAAATTAGTCACCATCAGTGTCCGGACGCTTCTGATTATGGAGTACTACAGGACTTGTTGCGGAGTGAGGCCTCCCAGACCTTCCTTTGTACCATGTGTTCAATCGTATCACAAAAGCATGCAATTGTTAAGCCTGTTGGAGGTTCCATTGCATACTCACTCCATTGTCACTGCACTTCCACAAAGTTCTCAAATTCCAAATACCATTTCAAAAGGGTCTTGTGCTTCTAACAACAACTGTGCTTCCACTGTTTTCTTTGACTTGTCCTGTCCATCTCATGGTGAAGCTAGCATCCATTTGATTAATGCCGCCTTTTTTTTTTTTTTTTTAAAGCAGGATTTATTGAGAGGACAGAAAAGCTCCCATAGTGGGAGATAACCTGAATGGGTGGCCCAATGCCATCATTTGAGTGTACGTCATATTAAACATTGCTATCATTATTCAATTCAACTTCAGAAAGTAATACATAGATAACATCTCTTAAGATGTGTGCACATTTTTGTCACCCCTGGTATATATCTATATATAAAATGCACTTTTTAAAAATTTGTGAAACTCTGGAACTTAGGTAAAAACAGTCAAACCTAAGAACAAGTAGATACTATTTATATTTATATTTACAATGAATGTTCAGTTCTTACAAGCAAAGAAACACGAAATAACCTACTCAAAGCTGCTGTTGCTTTTTTTTTTGAGTTGGAGTCTCACTCTGTTGCCCAGGCTGGAGTGCAGTGGCACGCTTGTGGCCACCACAGCCTCGACGTGCTGGGTTCAGGTGATCCTTCCACTTCAGCCTTCCAAGTAGCTAGAACTATAGGCACGCGTCACCATACTCGGCTAATTTTTTTTGATTTATTGTAGAGAAGAGTTATCACCATGTTGCCCAGGCTGGTCTCGAACCCATGAGCTCAGGCAATCCTCTCGCCTTCGCCTTGCAAAGTGCTAGGATTTTAGGCGTGAACCACTGTGTCCGGCTTAAAGCTGCTGTTCTTATATGCCAAAGTATAACTATCAATTTATAATCCTCAGGCTAATGCCCTCGGTATATAATCTACAAAGAATTTTTTAAATGTTAGTTTAGAGTTGGGCACGGTGGCTCATATCTGTAATCTCAGCACTTTGAGAGGCAGAGGCAAGAGAATTGCCTGAACCTGGGGGTTCAAGACCAGTCTGAGCAACTTGGTGAGACCTCGTCTCTACAATAAATTAGCCGGTATGGTGGCATGCGCCTGTAGTTCCAGCTACTTGGAAGGTTGAGGTGGAAGGATCGCCTAAAGCCAGCAGGTCGAGGCTGCAGTGGCTGTGAGTATGCCACTGCACTCCAGCCCAGGAGACAGAGTGAGACTCCGACTCAAAAAAAAAGTCAGTTTAGTAGTTCCACTTTTAAACAATCTTAAGCCAATCATTTCCTTTTGCACATTCAGATTTCGAAAAGATCTAAATAGAATTAAATAGAGCTCATTGAATCTTTACAAAAGTTCCCCATTATCTACAGTTGCGTTCGTCAACAGTGGCGCTGTTGGCATTTGGGGTTGGATTTATTGTGGGGGGCTGTCCGGGATGTTTAGCAACATTGCCCCTTCCCCACGCAACAGATGCCAGTAGCATCCCTACAGGCATGACAGTCAAAATGTCTCCAGAGATTGCCAAATATCCCCAGGGTTTGACAACTACTGATTTACAGGAGAAAGCCCAAGACAAGGCCCATCTTTGGCCATGCCTCTTCCCCAGACTCATCCCTCTTGCTCATTCTGTCTCCAGCCAAACCCTCACCACATCATCACTCTCCTAAATGCTGTATCCCCAGATGCCTCCACTCTCCTGCCCTCCAGTTACTCATTCTGGCCTCTCCAGCCTGTTTAACTGAAACATTTCAGTTGATGTACTTACCACACTACCTTTTTTTTTTTTTTTTTTTTTTTTTTTTTTTTTTTTTTGTTGGTTTCA
>CAUYQG010103702.1:0-27400 GCA_963574415.1 Tarsius wallacei
AAGCAAACAACAACAACAACAAAAATCACTGAGTATGATCGACTCCAAATCCATCCAGGTTGCTGCAAAGTCCATATATTTGTCATTCTTTATGGCTGCATAATATCCCATTGCGTATATGTACCACATTTTTTAAATCCAGTCCAGCTTCGATGGGCAACATGGTTGGTTCCATGTTTTTGCTATTGTGAATAGAGCTGCAATAAGCATTCGTGCACAGGTATCTTCTTTGTAGAATAATTTGAGTTCCTCCAAGTATATTCCCAATAGGGGAATTGCTGGGTCATATGGAAGGTCAGAGATACCACCCAGCCCCTGTAGGAATGGCCATCATTAATAAAACAGACAACAACAGATGCTGGCTAGGGCGTGGAGAAAAAGGAATGCTTTTACACTGCTGGTGGGAATGCAAACTTGTACAACTTCTGGAGATTTCTGAAAGAACCAGATTCATGTTTAATGGTAGGTCTTTGGCCTATGAGCAGTGAGCATATCATTCCTGGGTTTTAGTAAGGATATGGTAGGACCCAAATTGTTTCAGACCATGTAGGAGAGGCCAAATTTTTCCCTCTAACTTCTTAGGGTTTTTTGTTTTTGTTTTTTGGCTGAACCTGCAAGTTAAACTGACATAAGACTGACAAAAAGAAAAGCACACGCATTTATTGAGTCTAAGCTTTATGTGACATGAGAACCCTTCATAAGGAGAGGAAGAACCAAAGAAGGGAAAAACCTAAATGTTTTAAAACTAGGTTGGACAGAAAGAGGCAATTGTGAAGATACAATCTGCGGGGAGATGAAAGGAAGATAAGAACGATTCGAACAAGATCTGTTTTACGGAATTTCCGGTCTCAACTTCTTGATAAGAATGACACTTTTCTCCTGGTATAAGGAAGACGCTGTCCACGTGGGTGTCTTACCTCCTGCTTTCAAGGACAAAACGGGAGGGCAGGGCACACTTCTTGTACCTGCTCTTTTTAAAGCGTCTTTAACTCAAAATAATCCTTATGTCAAAGCAGCATATTTTGAGGTGGCGTATTTTGCCATCCTCTCATCATGCTCTGCTTCTGAACCGAAACCCAGGCTCCAGAACTCCATGGCATATTATTCAACTATTCATACGACTGAATATAGAAGTTATCTGTGTGAAGGAAATCAGAAAGCGTCACCCCAAAATATGCCTCCTTGAGATAAAAAATATTTTTGAGCTGAAGGCAATTACGAAGCAGCAAATGGAGGAAAAGTGCTCTCAATGTCCCCCCTTTTCTGCCTAAAGACAGGATATAAACTCTCCACTACTGAAGACAACCATAGACCCTTATCAGCCCAGAGAAAGCACCAGAGGAATCTGCAAACTAATTCCATTAGTTTTCTCCATATATTTTTACCTTCCCACCATTTCCCACCCTTGTAAGCTTAAGACCGCTTTCTTTTGACCTGTCATGTCTCTTCAGGCTTATTGTTCTTTGTTGAAGATGATATATATGAGGAGTTCTAAACCACCCCTTTAAACTGTCTTCATTGGGGTTTCTCCTGCATGACGTGTGAGCTGCAGGCATTAATAAACTTTTTTTTTCTTATTAACGTGTCTTTTGTTGCAGGGCTCTTTTCCAAGTAAGAACTAAGATGGGTAGAGGTAAAGTTTGGCTTTACCTATGCTTGTTAGTGCTATAATTAACCACCTGTTCTGGACTTGGAGAAACTAGGACAAAATTGTCCTTTTAAAAATAAAAATTGGTCAGGTGCAGTGGCTCACGCCTGTAATCCCAGCACTTTGGGAGGCTGAGGTGAGAGGATTGCCTGAGCCCAGGGGTTTGAGATCCACCTGGGCAACATGGGAGGACCTCGTATCTACAGTAAATAAATAAGTAAAAATTAGCCAGGTGTGGTGACACGTGCTTGTAGTTCCAGCTACTTGGAGGGCTGAAGTGCAAGGATCACCTGAACCCAGCAGGTTGAGACTGCGGTGGCTGTGAGTGTGCCACTGCACTCCAGCCTGGGTGACAGAATGAGACTCCAACTCCCCCAAATAAATAAATAAGTAAATAAAAATAAAATAAAAATCGGAAATCCTGATAGCTAGTGTGTTGGGTCCTCTTGTTGACTCCAGCAGATGAAATGAACTGAATGTGTCAACTCATTCAGAAAGTCACTCGGGTCTTGGTGTATGCATGCTAATAACCTGCATGCAATATTCACTTAATACAGATAGGTCATGAAGTTGTTTCATGGGTTGACTAGTGTCCCCGAAAATTCACACCAACGGAACCTCAGAATGTAACCTTAGCGGAAACTAGGTCTTTGCAATGTATAGTTAGTTAAGGATATCAAGATAGAATCGTTCTAGAGTTAAGGTGGGCCCTAAATCTAAAGACTTGTGTATTTATAAGAGAAAGTAGAGCTTAGGACCCAGAGAAACATGGAGAGAAAAAGGTTGTGTGAAAACAGAGGCAGAGATTATAGTATGCTGCCACAAGCCAAGGGATGCCAGAAGGTACCAGAAACTGTGAGAGGCAAGGGAGGAGTCTTCCCTGGAACCTTTGGAGGGAGCCCTGCTGACACCTTGATTCCAGACTCTGACCTTCTGAACTGTGAGAGGATACATTCTGTTGTAAGGCACCAAGTTTGTGGCAACCATAGGAAACTAACACACAGGTGCAAATAGGCTCCCACCCCCAAGACTACACTGCAATGATGGAAGTTTTTTAGATTGGCACCGAAACATTACAAAATATCTTTGTTGCACCAATTTTAGGTTTTTACCTGGTTTCCTTTTTTGAGTAAAACAAAAGAAATTTTCTCAGGCTTCTTGTTGAAGGAGGAGTTTTACACATTTGTAATAACTTTAAACCTACCTTGTAGACAACTTTTGGTTAAATTGCGTAGAGTAAGTTAAAATAAGTTGCATTAGATTAACCAATATGAATGTCTTTTCGAAAGCAAGTTATATGGATGGGACTCTTATTAAAGACCAAGCCAACAGACAAACAAAAGCAGAGAAAAACAGATTGGAAGGAGCCGAGTTTGAAGACAAAACTCTGCACTGCACAGGGTGGAGGGTCTTTTGTGTGTTTGCAGGTGGGAGACTCAGATTTTGTATGTAGGGTGAAGCTGGATGAGGGTGGCCTGGCCCTGAGCACTGTATCCCGAGTCAGTTTGTGCACTTGAACAAGATACTGCGCTTCGGGGGAGCAGGTGCTCCGTGTCAGTGGACCAATGGGGTTAGGAGAAAGAACATTCCAGAGGGACTGCGGCAGCCTGGAGACCAGAGAGTCTTTTTAACAGTATTTATTTATTTTTATTTCCATGGCTTTAGGGGGTACAAATAGTTTTTGGTAACTTGGTTGCATTGTGTAGTGGCAAAGAAGACTGGGCTGTAGGCGGACCTCTCCCACGTATGCACATTGCACCTGATAGGCGATTTTTCCTTTCTCCACCCCTTCTCCTCCCGCTTCTGAGTCTCCAGTGTCTATCATATCATCTCACATGCCCTAGCAGATTCTTAGTTTAGTTCCCACTCATAAGTGAGAACATGCCCTGTTTGGTTTTCCGTCCCTGCATTCGTTCACTTAGGATGATGTTCTCCAGTTCCATCCCAGTTGCTGCAAAGGACATTTCGTTCTTTTTGATGGCTGAATAGTATTCCACAGTGTACATATCCCACATTTTCATTATCCACGGATTGGTTGCTGGGCATTCAGAGGGCCTTTTTTAAGGCATCATTTTTTGGGCTCAACATTCTTTTTAACTTAATTTAGCAAAATAAAATAATGAGACTTGCGCATACCTAAAACCATTAAGCCAGACCATACTGACTATGTAAAGTTTCTTTGTGAAGTTTACACTTTTGGGATTAGACTCTGAATGAACCTCCGAGCACAGACATAACAAAAAAAGGAGCCAAACCACTCATTTAGGTTCTGAGGCATTCTCCATGAACTATCGCGCCCAGTAGGAGTTACTTCTGCTTCCTCCCACTCCATATTTCCTGGCTTCCATGACAACAGCCTGGTGTCCCTTCTGCCCTGTTTTGTTGTGTATCGGCTCTTCCTCCAAATGGTCAGCTCCCTAAAGGCAGGTTGCAGGAGAACTGATCACCGTCCTCTCGGTCACCTTTTGTAGACCCGTAGTAAGTCAGTTAACAAGTTAAACCTGCACAGATGCTTGTAATCACATGGTGTATCCCTGGGAGGGTGTGTGAGAGACTGGTGGTAGCGTGTACCTGGGGTGTTGATCTAACTGGCTGGAGACCAGGGTGAAAGGATGCTTCTCCTCGCTCTCTTTATTTTTGAATGCTTTAATTTATTTTATGAATATGTATCGCTATGAATCCTAAAATTACATACATCCCAAGCAAATTGCAGATATGCCTTTTAAACACGGGCGTTTAGTTCATGCTTCAACCAGGTGATCCATATTCTTTAAGCTTTTCCATGAAGTACCGTTTCTCGGCCATTTTAGGTTTATTTACTCATTCAGTTCTTATAGCAACCCCATGCGGTAAGTGCCATCAGTATCCCTGTTTTATAGGTAAAGAAACTGAGGCACAGAAAGATTAAATAACTTGCTGAAGGTTGCAGAGCTACTAGGTGACAGCCCTAGGGTGAGAACTCAGGCCAGGTCCAGAGCCGCCACCTTTAGCCACCGCACGCCGCCTGGCCTAGGACTACTCTGGATGGCTATGCAGGTGTTCCTTGGCTTTCGTCTGCTCCCTTGGTTCCATGCCTGGGAATGTCTGTGTACCTCTTGGAGTGGCATCGCTAGGCATGTGTTTCACTCGAGGGACCAAAGTCTTCTTGAGAAAGAACACAAAGAAAGAGAAGGAAGAGCTGCATTGGGTTAGGTGAAGGCCGCATGTCTACCTCTCAGACGACCTTCCAGGCTGGCCCCTGCAGCATCATGCCTGGGTTTTTTGGTGAGCTGGCTGTCATCTCTTGCGAACCAAATAGGGCTGTGACAGGGAAAGTGCCTCTGTCAGTTGCAAGGGATGGTGAGAGAAGGGGAGAGAGACGCACACCCAACGTTGGAGTCTCCCTGCCCAGCCCTGGCTTCTTTGACTCAGAGTCAGTCAGTGGCAAACTTGGTGTTAACAGTAGGATTGCAACTTTTCCTATCGACAGTGACAAGACCTATTTCTACTGTGAAGTGTAACAGGCAAAGGAAAATGGTAACTTCCATTGCTAAGGGAATTCGCTTGGGAAGCATACATGAAATAACTTCCAGAAATTTCCGGAGCTATTTGGAAGGACTTTCTGAGGGACTGAGTGACTGCAGAACAAGTTGCTGTGAAGTTAGAAAAATACTCTTTGTCTCTGACTTTAATCCCAGGCTGGAGTGGTCTGATTTACATAGACTCAACCATGAATCTATGTTTTATGGAGTCTGAATTTGTACAATTTGGGAGGCCCTCTTCAAGGACAGACAATTACAAATGTATGGCCGGGTGTGGCGGCTCACACCTATAATTTCAGCACTTTGGGAAGCCAAGACAGAGGATTGCTTGATCCTAGGAGTTTGAGGACCGCCTTGGCAACACACACAGAGATACCTTGTCTCTACAAAAATATATTTTAAAAAATTAGTCAGGCATGGTAGTGTGTGCCTGTAGTCCCAGCATCTAGGGAGGCTGAAGCAGGAGGATTGCCTGATCCTAGAAGGCCGAGGCTGTGGTGAACTGAGAGCATGTCACTGCATTCCAGACTGGCTGAAAGAGCGAGACCCTGACTCTAAAAAAAAAAAAAAAAAAAAAGAAAAGAAAAAGAAAAAGAGAAAAAAATCAAACAACAACAAAAACAGAAGAAAGAAAGAAGAAAAGAACATTACAATTAGGTACATTGGAAGCAGCCCAGGCAAGTGACTTCACTAGTTTCAATACATTTGAGGTAGGATGTACCAATAATGCTTACCCAAAAGTATCCCACATTGCAAGTTCCTCAACCTGCATCTGCTTCACTATGGGTTTGAAACTATGGGTTTTGAAAGGGTCTCATTCTGAAAAAGGAAGCAAGAGAAAATAAAACAAAAGGTAACTGAGTGTAAGAGTCAAAGTTGCAAACAGTGTTCTCTGTCATCATTCGGTGTGTTGCTTAGTGTGAAAATGATTGAAACCACCACCCCAACAGAAATGTGTTCCGAATATTATCTTCCAATTGAAAGTGTAGATATCTTCTGCTGATAGCAGATTGAAGGTCAAGCCAAGAGAAAACCAATTATCAAGTGCAAAATGCACTGATGCTTAAAACCCCTTATAGACACAAAGCAAATTGCACCAGAAGGGGCACATTTGCCAAACAAACAAACAAACAAAAAAAGCACTTAAACAATGACTTTCTGTCAATGCCACATACTTTAGTTTTCCTCTCTTGTTGAAGAGGCCAAAGTTGAAGAAACTATCTATTGAGTATCACCTGAGAACGAAAGCCACAGGAATTCTGATTTGGTAACTATAATGATATAGCAACTGCGAATGACAGGAAATGTTAGGGAATTGTAAATTTCAACAAATCTTTGGTCAAATTTGTGCAGCCAAAGTGAAGAAGAAAAGCTGTGGCACTGGATTTCCATACGGTTTTTCTGCATAGCAGTTTCCCAATATTGCTATTAAATCTCTCAAAGTTGGGTTCCCTTCATAGTACTAATCAAGAGACAAATCAAGCTCAAGTAAGCTTCTGTTTGGGCTCCTTCCAATGCACATCCATTCTTGTTGCCTGAGTAATTTTGGCTATCCTAGCGTTCCACTTAAACCTTTAGGAACATTTAGGATGACTCGCAACTTTCTCGCCTGGCGTCCAGCCCCTCCGTCTGACACAGCCCTCTGGGACTCCTGCCCATCCCTGCTGAGTGGCCTCCAGCCGCCCGGCCCTCCTGTGAATTACCTTCTCCAGCCCAATGCCCTCTTCTAGTTCCTGGTACACAGTTTCTCTCCTTTCAGAGTCAGCTCCAGTGATGCTTTCTCCGATGCTTTTTCAGAGGAATGATCCTATTTTTCCTACATCTTCTCTCCCCCATGGGACCTCTGCCCAAAACACATTGAAATCTTCAGATAATTATTTATTTGCCGATCTCACCCTTCCAGTCCATAAAATCCTAACAGGCAGAGGAGACCTAAGACCATGCCCATGTCACATTCTCTTCTGCGTTGATACGACTTAGTGTGTGCTGGGTACATGTGGGCACCTAATACACATTTGATGGATCATTAAGGAATGAGTTGGAGTTAAACTTGGAGAGAGACGGTACTTTCCTCCAATATCCAAGTATCCTTTCTTCAGGTGTCTGAGCAAATGCCACCCTCTGTAAAATAGTATCCCTCTTCTCGCCCCCAGCACTTCCATTTTCTGCTTTGTTTTTCTCAATAACACGATATAGTTGCTTGGTTTTTAAATTGTCTCTGTGTCCCTGAGCTCCCTATTAGAATGCAAGCACCGTAAGCTTTAAAAAACAACAGCAAAGGACGGTTTGTTACACCCCGACCCAGTACAAGAATAGCGCCTGGCAGTTGACACATTTTTATTGAATGAAATGAGTCCAGTGATTCTCAACCATGCATACTCCTGAGAAGACAGAATTGGAGTCATGTGGGGGACAGGGGGAGTAAGGTTGCCAGATTTAGCAAACAAAATTATGGACGCCCAATTAAATTTGAATATCTGATAAATAATGAATATTTTTTGAGTATAAGTATATCCTGTGGAACATTTGGGGTACAGTCACACTAAAAATTATTTTTTGTTTATCTAAAACTTAAGTGTAGCTGTGTGCCTTGCATTTTATCTGGCAACTCTAATTAGGGAAATTTTTTTTTCTAATTTCATGTTACTCCTCTCCTCAGAGATTCCGAAAACTTTTGAATTAAGAATCATGCTATATTGGGCTATTGTTGCCAATGGGATTATTTCATATGCTTTAAATTGTTAAGGTGGAAAAATATTGATAACCCTTATCTAAGCCAATGTTTTTACTTTATAAACAAGGAAAACATAAGACCATGAAATGGATGGTAGACTCAACCAGGTGCAGCTGGGTGGTTTTTCTAATGCACCTCACTGCATTGCACGTGTCTGTCACACCGAGTAAAAATTGTCCTAATTTCATTGTACAAAAGAAATCCACATGAAACAATGATAGAGTGGAGGAAATGTGAGGCTGCAGGTGAGTCAGGCTGCAGGGTGTGAACTGGTTGGATCCAGGCAGGTGATGGAGTGGCCATGGTAAGCTGATGGATGCAGCACGTGCGTCTTACAGCAGAGAGAAGGTTCAGGCACGGGCCTCCGTGGGTAGAGCCGAGGGTATGAGAGTACTGGTGAATGCTGCACACACATGCGTGTGCTTGTAGGGCAGAGGGTTTATGGCAGGGGGGGGGAAGAGGGGGAGGGACGAAAAGCACATGAAACATACTGGGAAAATGATTTCTAGGCTGCAGTAGCCAGAGAGAGTTATAGCAGTCAGAAGTTGGGTGATCACAGCTGGTTTTGCTGCTCTGGGTTTCACAAGACCTAAATCAAGGTGTCCAACACACTGGGCTCTTAGCTGAGGCTTGCGGGGGAGTGGGGAAAGCCACTTCTAGGCTCATTCAGGTTCCAGAATTCAATTGCATGCAGCTGTAGAGCTGAACTCCTGTTTCCTTGCTGGCTGTTCTTGTTGCCAGCTTCTGGAGGCTGCCGGCAATCTGTGGCGTCTACTTCCCTTTCTCCATCCTGAAAGCCAGCAACGGTGGATCGAGTCTTTCCCATGCTTCGAATCGCTGACTTCTGCTTCCGCCTTATCTTTTCCACCAATTCTTCTGCTGAAGCGATCAGCTTGTCCTCACTCCAGTAACCCAGGACAATCTCCTTCTTTTAGGATCCATAACCTTGATTCCTTCGACCATGTCTATTTTGTCATACAATATAACTTGTTCATAGACATGACATCAGGGATGGAGATCACGGAGGCTGCAGTCCTGCTCACCACAGCTGCCTCTGGCCTTGGAAAATTAGACTATATACACACACCCACATAGACCCAGGAGTGCCAAAAAAAGTATAAACAATTTAAGAGATGTTATCATGTATTACTTTTCGAAGTTGAATTCAATTATGGTAGCAATGTGTAGTATGACGTTCGCTCAAAAGATGATGTTAATCAAATGAATGCTAACATCACCATGCAACAGGCAGAACAATCAAAGAAAATGGCAGAAGCATGGTTGTCGTCCAAGTGGCATTTGACTTAACACATCTTGACTTCTCCCTATGGGGGACCTTGAAGGATGTGGTATACCATGGAAAACCAGTTACACTGACGGTACTTCAGGAAGAAATAGCGATGCAGCTGGACACTTTTGTCAACATTGCTCAAGCAGTAGTTCACCGTAATCAGAAGTGTCTGGACACACTATGGTAACTACTTTGAGCACCCCTTGTAATTTCAGAAGTCAAACGTGACTTGTATTCATTTTCTGTTATCAGTATATATTAAGTATTACAATTTTTTCCTTGCTTAAAATGTGTAGACATATTTTTGGCACCGTGTGTGTGTGTATGTGTGTGTGTGTGTGTGTGTGTGTGTGTGTGTGGTGTGTATTTATTTATATCTTAGTTTAGAAAATGACAAGTCAATAGCAATGAGCACGATCTTTGGTATCTAAATACCATTCTCCCACTAAAAGGAGCCAGGACTCCTTGGACAAACAGCTGATTCCAGGTCTGGGCAGGGAAAATATAAGGTAAGCTGAGGTATCTTCTGGTGACATAAAATAAGAAGTGCTTAAAAATTAATGAGGCTATATTAAAAGGATACGGGAGCCAGTCTGAAGGGGTCCCCACTGGTCAAATCTGATGATAATAAAATACATTACACTGAAGTTTTATTTTTGAAATCTATGAGTCCATCGTGATTTTCCACAAAAAGGAGAGAAGTGGGGAAAGGCAAGCCCCTCTTTATGCAGGAATGCCTCAATTCAATGTGGAAGAATTAGAAAATCAGAAAAATCACAATTTTGTAATAAGCAGTTTAGTAATTGATTCAGACAAGGTATATCGATGCTGTCAAAACCATTCAGTGAAGTGCTGCTACAGAACAGGATCTTAGGCCCAAAATATCCCACAGAGTACTTATTAACTACAGAGGGACAAAAATGCAGAAAGCTATAAATTAACCTAAAATAAAACTAAAGATATACCCTTTAGCAAGGGATCAAACCAGTCATAGGCAAACCAATATTATGTCCCTCTTGACATGATGCTACAAGAAGGGCTGGCAATGTCAGCTATGCAGGGGTTTTGCCAAAGATGTCTAATCTAAACCGAACTAGGAGGAAATGATCAAACAGTCTGTAGAACTGTAGAACTACAGAACATTCTACAGAGCAGCAGGTCTGGACTCATCAAAATGTCAGTGCCATGAAAGACACCCCTAAAAACCACTTAAAGAAAAAAAAAAAGTGAAGAGCCCGGTAATGGTTCTAGATTAAAAGAGACTAAGACATGAAAACTAAACCCAATGTGTGAGCTCTGATGGATTCTGCATTGTAAAGGACAAAGTAACACCTATAAAGAATATTAATGGGACAACTGGGGAAATTTGAAGCTGGACCAGATATTATATATTATTGAATCAATGTTAAATTTTAATGCAGTAATGGTACTGAGTATGCACAGGAAAATGTCCTTATTCTTAGGAGTTACATGCTGAAGTATTCAAGGGTGAGGTATCATGATGTAATTTGCTTTCATGTGGTTTAGGCAAAAACGGGAGTATGTATATATACATTATTTAGTGAGATAGAGATAAAACAAATGGGTAAAATGTTAACAGCTGATGGATCTAGATATAGTAAATACAAGTTCTCATTGTATTCTCCTTTCAACTGAGGGAAAAATAAACTACAATCTTCTGAAAGACAGAGATGTACCTATAACAGTGCCTGGTATAAAAGTAGATATTCAATTTTAAAATCATGTTTAAAAGCTCACTTTTCTACCAAGTGTCTTGTGGGTTAGATATAGAAACACCATTCTTTATTAAGTATAGTATATAAGATACAGAAAGCCAAGTACAATAATAAAGCCGAGGGCTCGATAATTAGAGATTATAATCGCCGTCAGTTTCTCCAAGGTTACGAGATGACAGTATTCACTTTCAAAAAACATTCAGGTGGGATCTCAGTGCCACTTTGTTCTTTAGTTTCACCTTAGAGGCGATTGAGTATATCCTGAATTAATCCTTTAAATATAGCATTCTTTTTTCAGTATTCCTGAACATTTGGAAGATTTACGAATGTGATTGAGAGTAGTAGTAGCCAGAGAAATAACTCCTGCCAATAGGTAGTAGCCGTTTCAATAAAAGTGATAAAGATCGATGGATAGATGAATAGAACACTTCCTACTTAAGCATTTTCATGTGTATGATTTTATTTCATTTTTGCCATCCTGTAAGGTAAACTGCTTGATTAAAGTACTCGGTTTTACTCTTTTGTTACCTCAACTGGGCAGTATTCTGCTTACCTAGCAGACCCAGAGATGAAGAGATCTACTACAGAAAAGAGAAATGAACAGCACCTAACATTTATATTATTACTAACAAAACTAAAGGAAAGAAGACAGAAGCCACTTCACATCGATGTATGCTCACCAGATACCAGATACGCACGAGGAAAAGTGAAATTCAGTGTTATTTAAGCTAATCTCTACTTGAACCTTTTAAGAGATAAAACCATTTGAGCAGTAATTTAGTACTAAATTAACTTGTTTTTTTCCTCCTCCCTATCTTTGAGGTTTTCATTGTTTAAATAAGGGTTTCTGCAAGAGAAATGAAGCAATGTTCCTCTTTTATTCAGAAGAGAGAATCAAGCTGATGGCTTGTAATGTCTGGGTGGCCTGGTTCATCATAGGTATTTTCAGCAAAGAGCCAAATACAGACCGCATTTTGACATACAACCTATTCCCCAAGACTGTTGCAAAATACTCTAAGATCATCAAATTTTTATATCACAGTATTGTCATGCTGTATAACCTTTCCTACTAGCAAGAACTGAACTCTGAAGGGGAAGGATGGCAGATGAGGAAAAAGGGAAGAGAAGAACTCTGGCAGATATTACCATCAGATAAAGGCTTTGAAAAGATCCTTAAGATAAAAAGTTTAGCAGTTAGACTGAGGTTGCATTTTTTGTTTCTTAAGCCAGTGATAATTTACCTTCCATGTCATTTACCAAATGCAACTGAATAGACAGACCCGACCCGATGCCGACAGTAACTACATTTAGTTAGACGGCACTGTTCCCAAAGCCAAACATGTTTAAAACACTAGCTAATAAAGGCCTGGGTTGTAGAGCATGTCTCTTCCATTTCTCCAGGTAGGTTTTGGGTTTTGTTTTGTTTTGTTTTCTTCAAAGTAGCTGCACGCACCAGACATGAGTACCAAATACTCCTCTAAGGTGGAATCTCTTGGGTCATCTTCAGAGGGGCCGATTTCATTCATTCTAAGTCAGCAGCTCCACATGAGGCCTTTAGACTTCGATCCTTAAAAAGTCTTCCTAATTTCAAAGGACTTCACTTTTTGTCTGAAAGTCTTACTTATGCAAGCTTATAATTTGTTAAGTGAATTATACAATTTTCATGCTGTAGTAAATCCCCATATTCAAATACAGACTACCAAATAGATACAATACATTTTCAGCATTCCAAAGTTAAAATTTCCATTAAAATCACAATGTCAACACATTTTGGCTTTGTGTAAAGAAACATACTCGGCCGGGGCATGGTGGTTCCCACCTGTAATCCCAGCACTTTGGAAGGCCAAGGTGGGAGGATCTATTGAGCCCAGGAGTTCAAGACCAGCCTTGGTCAAGACCAGCCTTGGCAACATAGTGAGACCCCATCTCCCTAAAAAAAAAACAAAAAAACAAAAAAAAACCACACAACTCAGTGGCAAATAATAAATTTGAAAAATAAAAACATACTCATGTTTACACCTGTAAAGCAGAAAAAGAAACGCCTGGGTAGAGGTATGTTTTAGATAAGTACGTGCTAGTTAAAATGAAAGAGGCAAAGAGAAGGTGTTTATTCTCAAGATAGGCAAGGAGAAATCAGCTATCCTATACCTATAAACCAAGACAGATAGTTAAGGGAAAAACAGGTAAGAGAGTATTTTATGCAATGGCAACCAGCAGAGGGCTGATCCATGGAATCACTATCTTCCTCAGTTTCAAGGGAGAATCATCAGTCTTCCAGTCCCATCAGGATTGGGCTGAAAAGTAATAAAAAATGAGGGCAATTAGAGAGGGAGTGAGAGAGTAATTGAGGAAGGAACAACCTAAAGACAAAACAGTGTGAAGTTTACAGTTCATGCAAGAAGTAAGAATTCGAAATCAGGTTTCACAAACGGAAGTGTCACGATCCTGTCCTGAAAAGAATAGGAACTGGAGTCCTGTCTAGCAGAGGCTGGGGTGGGAAAAGTGGCTAGGAAGATTCTGCAAGTAAGGCATGACTTGGAGAGGACATTGAGGTTTCCAGAGAATGTCATAGAGAAACAATCAACCTTGTTTTATTTCAGTCCAAGAGCATAAGCTAAGGAGGGGGGGAAAAAGACTCCAAATTTAGGGGCCTTGGAAACCAAGATGTTGACGGTGTCATTTGCAATAATGGAGACTTTGAGGACAGTGGATGCCTATGGAGAAAAGTGAAAGGTTCAGTTCTTTTACACGTTAACCTAAAAAGGTTAATCCCACTCGAGTGGAAATATGGCACAGACTGTGGGAGAACGGGGGCTGATGAACCCTTTGTTTTCAGACAGATTCTTCCCCACCCCCTCCAGGGACCACATAACTTAATTCCAACTAGATACTGTAGTCCAGTGCTGGACAGCTGAAGAGGGATTAGAGCGCCTACCTTCCCAAGGAAGTCTGCCAAGAATAAGGAACTGGTTCTAGGAATTTTTAAAAGTCCATGTCACTGGAATATCAACTTCAAACACTGAGTAGCATTTAAGTATATATCTGCTTTCATTTCAAGCTTATATAACATTTCTGAAATATCTAGATCAAAATGTTGGGTCAAATGACTATATCCCAGTAAAAATCTACTAAAAAGAAAAAAATTATCCCACCTTATCTCCCTTAAGATAATCATCTCATTCAAGACACCTGTCAATCATAGCAGGTCTTCTTAGTACTTGCTTTCTGTCAACCTCAATGCCAAGTCTCTCTTTTGAGCAATAATAAAGGCCATGCACCACTTGGGCTGTGCATGTGTATAAATACCTACCTCTCCCTTTTCTCGAACCCTAGTACAAGGTTAACTGCACCAAAGCTTTTGAGAACCAGCACTGGAAGATCTTCAAAGAGAAACTGCCCATTAACCACAACAGCAGCTGCTGGCTAGAGCCTGCAATTTAAATCTCTGAAAAAGAAACTGTGGCTTCTGAAATTTAAACAAGGAGGTGCCACTTGTAATTACAAACATTCCAGTGGGTTCCTTCCTTCATTGATGGTTTCCAAACAAAGGCTTTTTATTCGATTTTTGGTGGCGCTCCCCAAACCACGAATGTACAAATTCCTTTGTGCTTTTCTTGTGCCTGTTCAACTCAGAGGAGGAGGCACAGGGGGTGGGTTTTCACCTGGCCAGGGCTACTAGAACCCCTCAAAATCATCTCAGGCATAATTACCTGTTTGGCTGGAAACCAAAAAACCAACTGCTTCAGATTTATAGTTCACATTAAATAAAACATTTGAGAAAGAGCCTCTTAAAAAAAACCCTCACATTTCACGAACCTTGGAAAATGGAACCAACCTATTTTCAGAAAACCCGAAGTATAGAAATTAATACTGAAGCATTCCAACATTTCTAGCTGAAATTTAAAATTCATATCTTAAATCAGTGACTCAATACTGAGAAGTAAAGGTGATATCTTTTCTCTCCCCACCGCCTTTCATTCCATCCCACAAAAATAAGGTCCAAATACTTACAGCTTGTTGTATGGGTTTCCCAGGCCAAAGAAGGCATGTTGTGATCACTTCAACTACAGAATATAGGCTGAAGGCAGAACTTGGCCAGTTAGAAATAGGAAAAGACATTTTTACCTTAAGCAATATATCCACAAAATGCAAAGGTATTTATACCACAGAGGTCTTTAAAGATAAATACATGAATGGGGTATCTATCTCATAGTCATCAAACTAAAATAAACCTTTCCTACGAAGTCCTTGGCGGAGAGTATTCATTATGGGAATGACTGGAGATGGCCAATCTCCCAAGTATGCTTTCCATAGCACCCACAGTTGAGGGATTAGCTACAATTACTGCATATTTGTACAACTGTATTTACACAACAATAAAACTCAGCTTATCCGATCCAAACAAAACCTTGCTCAAAATAAACCAAACCATACCGAGAAGGTCTCCTCAGTGCAGGCAGTAATCATGCTCTGGCTTCTCTCCTTTGCCTCTGCCTTCCCCACTGCAACAAGCCCTCATCCTACCTTCCTCAGGAAAGCAAGGACAGGGCACAAACGCTGTACAATCAGTTGAGATGACTGCATATACACTCAGATAATTGCACTGGGGATTGATGATGGGGGGAGAGGGCTATATTTTAGAGATTGTTCTAAAATAATCACAGAAGAAATGAAAGGATGTCCAGGATTTATTTAAAATAATCTGGGAAGAGAAGGAAGCATGGAGAAGATAAAATGACCAAGGTTGGATAATTATTGAAACTGGGTGTTTGCATACAGGGTTAAATATGACATTCTCTCCACTTTTGTATATATCTGAAATTTTCCACCAAAAAAATGTAAAAAAAAAAAAAAAAAGGAAAGAAAAATCTGATCAATGTAAAAAAAAGTCATCTTGTAAAATAAAATATTTTTTTCTTTAAAATAACAAAAAGTTATTCTCAATTTTTTCTCTGCTTAATGAAGAGGCAAGCACCTGGGAAGAAAATTCAAGCTATGTCCTTATTCTTGACTTAAGAGCACTTCGTTTTTTCCTTAGTTATATGGAGCCAGTTCTACTGTTAATATTTATCCTTGAAAAGACAAACAAAAATCTTAAAAATCTAAACCTGTGTCTTCCAAAGCCTAGTCTCGCGTATCTGACTTATTTCAGCGGTACAAATCCAGAGTTCTCCCCTATGAAGGTGCTTTGGACGACATTTGTGTTGCGGCTGCCAAAGAAAGTCCAGAGGTTTCAGATTCATTTGTCAACACCAAAGACAACGTTAGCAAGAACTGGTCCTTTCTTCCCAGAGGTCGCTCCTCTGATCCATGGGTTTATTACCTACAGCAACAATTAATCTTGCTGCCTTCAAAATACAAAATATTTTTAGCCAAGATAGCGTCTGCCCATGATCCATATCTCTGACTAGGCATCCCTGCCAGGAGGCGGAACAGAAGGTCCACTGGCTGGACATCAAGTGACCTGTCGCCATCCGGGATCTGTAGCTAACTCAGCCTTAGTTCAACTGTGGAACGAAGTTCTTCCCTCTCGGGTCTTCGGTGGACTCACTTCAAAATGATGGGATTCCCCAAATGATTTCTAATATTTTTTTCCCTTTCAAGAATTCCATGATTATAAGAATCTCTAATTCCTCAACAGGTAATAATTTTTAAAAGAGTTGTAGTGCTAAAATGTTATATTTTCTATCAAAGCTTTTAATGTGAATATGAATATTGTATGCAGGCAAGTTTTTGTATAATGTGCATATTTTATACATATATAAGTATATATATGTACATTTTTTACCAGTACACACACACACACACACATACACACACTGATACCATTAGGCACTTATATGGGACTAATTGCTTCCAACTCAAAGCAGCAAATTTTCAATTCTGCAACAGATGTCGCTGTGTGATTTCTCCTTTCTGTGCTGGATTTTCAGTTAAAAATGCCCAGCATAATGGTCAGTACTATTCTTCCCAAGAAAAATATACAGCATCTGATCCTTTGAATTTATTATAAATTTTCTTCATATGCTGGTAAATTTCCATTCAAATAATAGCATTTATTAGTTTGACCCAATCTAAGATTCCCCACATTAAAACGCGCCTTTGTTAAAAACATAACACATACACACATACACACATACACATACACACACACACACACACACACACACACGAAACCATTTTTAAAATGTAAATTCTAAGTGGCCGATTAGGCATTAAAATGTCATATACAGAAAGCCAAAGAGAATGAGACAGTTTATATTCACAGCAATCATATCAATTTTTAAAGCCTAAAAAAATCATTTAGCAGTACAGGCCAAGGAGTAATAAAAATTCACTCATGTATGAGGCTAAAATGTACGAAGTATGGTGGGAAAGTCAGTAAAAACTCCAAAAACATCAATAATAATAAAAACTTTGGATGCTTGTTTTCACAGCATATCTTTAACAATAAATAGTAAGGCTAACGTTATAATTGCAAGACATCTTACCAATTTGGCACTCACTATCAACCACTTCTTGACATGCCATAGAAAAGTGACATCTCTTTCCCTTCAACCAATATATCCTCCAACTGCATCAATCTCAACAGGTAGTTAGTACTTTCTTCTGTTGGAATTCAGAGCTGGGAGAAAGGATTTCAAAATCTCTTTTAGAGACCCAGGAACCCATTACCTTCCGGGAATTTAGAGGGAGTGGAGAGAGAGGAGCAAGCAATGAGCTGGGGACCAACACCGATAAGAATATGAAGTCAGGAAGTGAGAGAAGGAAGCTAAAGTGTCCTGCCTGTTGGCGTCTTCCCTGTCCCACTCCCCTTTACCAGGAGGGCCATTGGGGAAAACTGGATAAAGCATGTACAACATCCATATGAATAAAGCTCTTTGTTCCAGAGAACTGCCTGCTCTTTTATTCCCCCCTTTTTCGTATTTGTTCATTTCAAAAGATTGCTCAATGGGTCTCTTGTTCCTCCAAAATGTCCCAGGCAAATAATGCAAGCTTGTCTCGTCACACAAGTCACTAAATGAAGCCTTGTGCGTCTCCAGTGACACACTGTAAATATAAAGTGGCATTAATGAGGGATATTTTATCAAATCTATCACAGACAAGTGCAAGTCCCTCCTGCGGCTATTCAATTTGATGCAGGGGAAGGCAACAATAACAGGGCGGCACTTTTGTAAAGTCCCTGTCCCCGGTATGCAAGCCCAAACAGGCCATGACAAGCAAAACTCAGCCCAGGCTTCCTATCACCATCCTAAATCCTTTTCTCCCTCCTTCCCCCCTTCAGCCATCTTCTTGAATCCTGAAAAAGGTAAGAAGGGGGTGATCAACCGCTGGTTCACTCGGGATCGAAAACATCATGCAAGCACCTTAAACGTAGCAGGCGTGATTAACACCATGGAGTGCGCTTAGGCAATCCCATTTTTGCTGCATTTCATTAACATCCATTTCATCCAAACACCACAGGAGGGATGAGAGGAGATTTTCTCCGGAGGATGGATGGCTACAGTTACAGGAGAAAACAGAACCAGCACCCTGCACAATGGCCCTAGTTCGCTTTCCCAGCAAGGATGTAAATGAAACAAGCCTAATGAAGTCAGAAGCACCAACAGGTTTCTTGGAACTGGAGGCTTCTGAGAAAGCTTAAAACTAAGAGGACTGAGAAAGAAAAGTGCCTCGGTGCCCACTTGAAATTTACCTCTGGAGTATGGGACCGGGGCCTGGATCAAGACCTCTTTTCAAACTCACCACACACACACACAAAACAGGCATTAAAAGAAAAAAAAAATTAAGATAGTCATCTCTCTCACCGCCTAACTACAAATCAAACCCAGTTACTTTCTCATTTGAACACAATCTGATAACCAGCGTACAAACAGGGAGGTACACAAGAGCAAGAAGCTGCTTCCATGGTAACTGGCAACAGAATTTTCATGTAGCTTTGACATGCACGGTTGAGTTCCAGACCGCTCCTTTCTAAGTCAGCACATATCCCTCGCCGGGAAGGCAACTTCTTGCCGCGAGATAGTTACAAATATAGTACGGCTGCTACTACCCGGCGTCTTCAATGAGCAGTCTTGACAGGGAAGGCATAATCGAGTCCCACTCTACTGCCAGGCGGCATTGCACGGCTCCCATTTTTAGTCCAAAGGCAGTATCTCCGACCAGCGCTTCACCCCCCTCCACCTTTTCTTTTTTTTTTTGCAGCCAATACAAGCCTATTGTTGCCTCTATTATGCGCCAGTTACCGAGCCTTTACTCACGCTCACGTTTAACTGACACTGGCGCTTTTTACAATGCAGCAGCACGAGGGATCTCGTTCAGGAACATTTTATTGAACCCATCCAGTCAGAGGCATCACCCGAAATGAAGTTGTAACCACACCGGCATCGGCTGAACCCAATTATCTCGTAACTCATAAATTAAGAATTCACAGAGGAAAAACACATAAACAACATTCAGAGACAGACAGTGGCATGGAAGAAAAAATCCTCAACGCTGGAATTGAAGCTGCTGCCAGACTCCCACCCCTATTAGAACCCCAACAGGTTCCCCAAACCGAGCTCATTTGCAAGCTTATGGGGGGGGAAGCAGCCACCCCGGCATCCCCCAAATCCCAGGCTAGTACCCCCAGACACCCCCCATTTCCTACAGCGTGTCTCCTGCGGTGTTTACATAACTGTATGTCCTTTAGCGTGTAAACAAAAGGCACAGCCCAAGCGGAGAGGCGCCCCCAAAGCGGCACGGTGGCCCCAGCGCTGCGCCCGCCCGGGCCGGGGGCTCCGCAGGTGGGGGCTGAGCTCTCGGCGTCCTCTGCCACTTGTTGCTCCCGGGTCCTGCAGCTCCGGAGCTGCAAGGAGGGGCTTTGCGGGCGCAGAGCCCTGCTGCATCCCCTCCTGCACCGCCGCCCGCCCCCCGCGGCCCCGTGCCACCCGATCCGGGCGCCCGCCCCGCGCCCTCAGCAGACTGCCAGGGGCGCGGGGACGCCGTGCGGCAGCCTAGCGCGGCGAGGTGGCGGGAAGGGAGGCAGGGTGCAGCACGGCCGTCCTCTCCGCTGGGGAAGAGCTCCGGCTCCCTTTTGTTAGCAAAAGCAAACACTGCCCTCTTCTTTCCCGACCGCGCCAACGCGCCCGGCACACGGGCAGCCACACATCGTGCTCTCGCCGAGTGCTCGGCGTCTTCGGGGAAGGCGCCGGGCGTGCAGAGCCGCCCCTGGACAAATTCCCAGCACGGCTCTCCACGCTGGGGCGCCTGGAGGCCCGCAGGGTACCCGCCTGCCCGCAGAGGCCGCGAACGCGGCTCCGCCGCCACCACCAGCCGCCGAGAGATCGGGTGGCCGGGAAATCCGGTGTCCCCACTCGTGGCGGAGGACACCGTGAGGCGGGCGGGCTGCGGGCTCCCGGCGCCTTCCCGCAGAGGCGGCGACTGCGACCGCCCCCCCGCCCCTCGCGGGGCCGAGCCCGGGGAACTTTCCCTGCCTGGAGCCGGGCCAAGGAGACCCGCAGCCGAGCCGAGGAGGCGGAGGGGCCGCGATCGGCCGGAGGGAAACACGAGAGGCGTGCAGTTCGGGGACAGGGGAGAGAGACAGCGCGCGGGGGAGGAGGGGCAGGGGAGATCAGACAAGTCTGGGGATGTCCTGGGGCCGGGTGAGGAATCACGCTGGAGGCAGTTGGTAGTCAGCCATGGAGAGGCTTCGGGGGATGGAGGATCGGGGGACTCGCTGGAGAGGTGGGGGGTAACGGGCAGCCCTGGGAGACAGCAGGACCTGCAAGTTACGGGGACAACGGCGAGTTTACGAGGGTCCGGAAGGTTTGGAGGGTGCCTTCCATCCATCCCCTTCCCCCAAACACTCTAGCCCCCAAGCCCCCCATTCTCACTCCACTCCGCACCCCGCGCCAAGCCAGAGAGAAAAGGTGTGGGTGCAGCCATCCCTGAGGGCTCTCATTCACACCCAGCCGGGCAGGGGAGAAGGGGATCACCGATCCCCTCAGTCCCTTCCATCTCAGCCCTGAGTTTCCTCTCACACTCCCTCCGCTTCGGATTTAGGAAGTGGGGGGAGGTTGTCATGGAAACGTCCCCCCCCGCGGCTACGGCTACTGGGGTTCCTTGGGGGGAGATTTCGGGGCCAAACCGGCCGGTGCCCACACCTACCTGTGGGGATCAGTGCCGCGGCGGAGAGAAGCAACAGCAGAAGCCGGAGCCGGAGACCGGGAGGCGCCGCCGCCGCCGCCACTGCCGCTGCCGCCGCACACTGGGATCCACTCGGCAGCACAGCACTCGCCATGTCGGGCACCTGCCTCAGACTGGCGGCGGTGGCTGCCTCCGGAGCCCGAGCGGACAACTAATGAGATGCTAATGACATGCACTAGGGGCGGAGTCCGAGCAGACCAATCACAGCGCCGCGAGCCCAACCCGGCTCTCGGAGGACGCCCCCCCTCCCCCACCCCGCCCCCTGGCGCTGGCGTTCGGCGGCGCGCCCGCGCCACCTAGGGGCGGGGCCAAGGGGAGGGGCGTATGCAAATATGTTTATGTTAAAATTTGTTTTCGCTTCCCCGGGATCAAGGAAAAAGTGTTCTCCTGGGCGCCTGGCATGTGAGGACTCGGGCTCCAGGGGGCGGGTCTAGCTTCCGGTACACCTTTATTAGTAATGTTTATAGCAATTCCTCTATCAGGCCGACGACGAGAGAATCTCCCTAGGAGGGTCCGCTGCCCCGTACGCCGGAGTGCATCCGGCCTGGAAACCAGTCGGGGCAAATTTCCGTCACTCACCTCGCACCGAAGGAATAGCTCTTGGGGAGACGGGGGCTGCGAGGGAGTGGAGAGTAAGAATGCAGGTCCCCGGATTGACAAAACAATCTGGGAGAAGTGCATGCGTGCTCTGCACGTCCGGCGGAGCGGGAGAGCCCGCTCAACAACCTAGCGGCAGACTTGGGGATAGTTGAGAGGAGGAAGGAGCCGTAGAGTCGGGTTCTGGGATTTTCTGAGTCGGTGTCTTTGCGGCAAAATCTCGGGAAAAGGTAGATCGAGGAGGGTGTGCTGAGGCTCCTCAGCTTGTTGAGGGTCTCTTTCCTGGCTTTAATATATGTGTGTGTTTAATGTGTGTATGACATATGTGTGATATATATTTAAGATTGCACACACACAACAAAAAAACCTATTCGGTCAAGGCTTCGGGTGAAGGGTGGGATGGGAGGAGTGAGGGTCCGGGAGAGTTACGAAGGTAGGGTCGGCCGCGTGCCTCTTTTAGGAGCTCAAACCCACTCACCCCTCCTCTGTGCCCCTAGTCCGTCCTAAGGAGGCTGGGCACCAACAGGTGCCCTGGGTCTCCTGTGTCTCTGGGAAAGGCTTTTCTGCTGAAGCGACTCGCTTCTTCGAACTCACTCTCCCTCCCTGAAATTCTCTTTGCTTTCTTTTCAACCAGGCAGCCAGCTCTCTTGTTTGTCTGCTTTTTAATTACTTATTTTCCTCCTCTGTAGAAGATCGTGTGCGCGCTGACCCTCTGTTGCTCAAGCATCAAATTGAAGGACGAGCTATATTAAGTGTAAAGGTTTATAATAATTTAAGTATTCATAGGATGCAGAACAATAAGATGTAGGAAATACAATTTGCATAATAAATATCAATATCACAACAGCTAAAACAAACCATGACAAATTATCTGTGGCTAAATGACCAAGAGATTACTGAATGTAAATTGCTAAGTCTGAGCTATAGTCTACAAGAGCTGCACCAAATGACTTCCTGAGCCCTCTGTCCTCATCTTGCAAAAAAATAAATAAATAAAGAGTACGTATCAAAAAGGAAGTCATGATCTGCCAACCCACCAAATGAGTTACACTTAAAAACAGCCTCCTATTATCCATTATGCATAAACTAATTTCATGACTGCCCCGTCTTCACAGCCCTGGATATTCTGCTCTGGTAATTACAGGCCCCGATGTCTGAACTGCAGGCAGTCCTCCAGAAGCAATGAAACCTGCAATAGGAAAGTAGCACTACCTGCAGGAAATCATCACTCCGTGGGTAACAGGATAACGCCCGGTCTACAATGTCCTACTTATTACCTGTGGAAGTGAGGTACCTGGATCAGACCAAATACAGAGCAGAAATCCTCCAAAATCAGGATAAAAAATCGGGGGCCATATGTATGCTGGAAGTGTTATGTAAACTAGAAGGTCAGATCCTATATGCCAGGGATCTTAGCACAAAGCCTGGCACATAGTTATATTAGTATTTGCTATTATTATTAATATTACTACCTCTACTACTACTACTCTTGCTTTTATTTTTTATTTATTTATTTATTTTTGAGTTGGAGTCTCACTCTGTCGCCGAGACTGGAGTGCAGTGGCCGCTCCCGGCCACCGCAGCCTCGACCCGCTGGGCTCCGGCGATTCTTCCGCCCCCGCCTTCCAAGTAGCTGGAATTGCAGGCGCGCGCTACCACGCCCGGCTAATTTTTTTGATTTATTGTAGAGATGAGGTCTCGCTTGCCCAGGCGGGTCTCGAACCCGCGGGCTCAGGCAATCCACTCACCTCGGCCTCCCAAAGGCGCGGGATTACAGGCTGAGCCACCGAGCCCGGCTTACTCTTGCTTTTATTGAGTTCTTATTAAGTATCTTAGGTGCAAAATCTCATTTCATTCTTGGAACAATCCCCAAGATATGGACTATTATTATTTCCCATTTTATATATTTTTAAACATGGTTAAAAAGATTAAGCAATTGCCCTAAGACCACGGTCTAAGTTGCAGAGAGAGCCTATGCAATTAACCAATGTGCCTCAATAAATATCTAAGTGAACGAATACATTTCACATGACAATGCATGAATAATAAGCAAAGGACAGCTACAATTTAACATAAGGTGAAAATATGCCAGCAACCCAGAAACTTTTTTTTAAACTTACTTATGTTTTTATTTATTTTTTGAGTTGGAGTCTCACTCCGTTGCCGGGCTGAAGTGCAGTGGCAAACTCACAGCCACTCCAGCATCGACCCGCTGACCTCCAGCGATTCTTCTGCCTCAGCCTTCCAAGTAGCCAGATCTATAGGCATGCTACCGTGCCAGGCTAATTTTTGATTATTGTAGAGATGAAGTCTCAGCAAGTTGCCCGGGTTGGTCTCAAACCCGCAGGCTTGGGCAATCCACTCGCCTCGGCCTCCCAAAGTGCTGGGATTACAGGCTGAGCCACCGAGCCGGGCCATCCTTTTTTTTTTTTTTTTTTTTTTTAAACAACAGAACTGCTGTCTACTCCTAAGAAAAAGCATTCCTCATGAGGCTGAATCTCCAGGAGACTGTAGCCAGGCCCCAGTCCTCCCACACTCGGAACACAGTATGGGGACATTGGAAGATGTGGGGTGTTTTCATCTCCCTTCATTCTCTTGGCACATCAAATGAACACCTACTCAAATTTCCAGTTGGCAAAGAACAACACGGGACATTTCTGTAGGAAATGCTAATGCCATATGACTTACCTCGCTAGAGGAATGCAAATAGCTTTAGAAATTTCTGGGGAAAAAAATGCCACCTGTGTTGTAAGGTTAAAGTACTTGCACATTCAATTTTCTGGGTAAAGAAACTCAGTCCTGGGACACCTTCCGCTCTGGGTCTGCATGACAAGAATCAGAGCTGAGAATTTAGGATTAAGCTATTGCTAGTCTATCCACTAGCCACATGCCTCTCCCACCCCCAGCTCCTTCACACTGAAGATCTCGCCAAGTGATTTAACATATGGAATATGTGAAGAACGTATCATATTCCCACAGCCGCTAAGTACAAGTTATGACTACTCGGGCTTTCTCATAGTAAAGCTCGTCATTTTCTGCTTCATGGACTAGAACTCCTCGCCAACTAGAAGTTCCAACATTTTTTTCCCCTTGCTACATGGAGTTAACCAATTTTGAAAACCAGATGGTGTTTTTGCCATTTATAACTGATAATCAATTGTTTTGTGAATTTAATTTTTCAAGAAAGAACTGAAATACGTATCAGAATTACAATCTGGGTGCTACTTGTGTTAGAATATAATTGCCAAAAGACCAGCTTTTTCTTTTTTCTTTCTTTCTTTTTATTGTTGTGAGAAAATCTAAAGATCAAGGGAGAGAGAGAGAGAGAGAGAGAGAGAGATGCCTTCACTAAAAGAGTTGAGAAATATGGATAAACATAGATGAAAAATAAGCAGTAAAGGGTGATTCCTATTGTGAGGAATACATCAGAGATACTCAATAAGAACTGGTAACATCTCACTTCTTAAAGTACTAATTATTTGAACATCCATGTGTAAAAAGCAAAAAAGACAAATTATTAGGGAAAAGAAAACAGTATGTGGAGTCAGCATTTGCCTGCTAGTGGATTATTTAAGTACCTGTAGAAAAGTGGTTTAGTTCCTGTTATGGATTAAACATTTGTGTCTCCCAAAATTAATCTGTTGAAGCTATGACTTCTAATGTGATGGTATTTGGAGGTGGGACCTTTGGAAGTCAGTTTGATTTAGAGGAGATCATAAGGGTGGGACCCCTATGATAGGATTAATGTCTTTATAAGACGTGACCCTAGAGTTCTCTCTTATGAGCATGTACCGAAGAAAGGCCATGTAAACACTCAATAAGAAGACAGCCCCCTGAAAGCCAGGAAGAGGGCCCTCACCAGAACCCAATCATGCTAGTACCCTGATATCACACTTCCAGCCTCTAGGACAGTAAAAAAAATACATTTCTTTTGAAGCCACCAGTCTATGGTATTTTGTTATAGTAGCCCGAGCAGACTAAAA
This sequence comes from Tarsius wallacei, assembly GCA_963574415.1. Taxonomy (NCBI): domain Eukaryota; kingdom Metazoa; phylum Chordata; class Mammalia; order Primates; family Tarsiidae; genus Tarsius; species Tarsius wallacei. The sequence goes on from CAUYQG010103702.1 coordinate 25,699, forward strand.
CAATCCCCAAGCCTTAACTTCCATTGTCAAAAGACACATTGAAAGTATCAAAAATGCCAGCTTTTTATAGAAAAAATATTCCATAAATTAAAGTAAATTAGAATATCAAAGTAATCAGACTAGATAGACACTTGGTCTTATATGTTAGACAGCTTTTACATACTTAGATTAAGGCTAAGAAGCTCATCTTTTGGGGTATCAGTCTACGAATCTTTATGAAACACAAAGCCAGCTAAATCTGTATTTCTAAATGAGTAATTAAACACTTTACCCAAAGGTTTCTTCACCTAGAATCATAGACTTGACAGTAAACTTTTGAATATCAAGAGATGAATATCAGTTTGAAGGAAAGGAAAGTACTGAAGTAGGTTGGGAACACTACGTAAACCGGCTCAAGGAGCAGCCCCAATTCCCATGGAAGGGAAATTCACCATAGGGACCCAAGTTATAGTTTATTCCAACCAGGTATCTAGGAATATATCCAGGTATATGTGACTGATCCAAATATGTATTCAATACAAGAAAAAATTTTTAAAATGACTGTTCATCTCCAGTGAACAGTAACTGTTAAATCCTGAAAATACAAAGGTGAATGAGAAACTGTATGCACAGCCAAGGAACTCAGAGTATAGTAGGGGAGACAGACATATAGACCAGAATTATTATATGTAATCGATGTTTTTGTATGTGCACACAGCTCTTTGTGAACAGAAAAGGAAAGCTCCTACTCAAAAGGCAAGTGTGAATGTTGGTGCATCATGGAAAATTTTCACTCAGGAGAATATTCTTGAGTTGATTCTTGGAAATCGAGTTAGAGTCCACTGGGTCCACAGGAACACCACTGGGACAGAGGAAAGGTGTGACTAGAGGGGGAGGACATTTACAAGGTTTAGAAGCTTGGGAGAGCATGGTGTATATTTGGAAAATTATAGATAGGATGGTTGGATCAAAGGTTTTCAGGGAACAAGAGGCAAGAGAGGAAGCTGGGAAAAAAAATAGGGACCAGAGAATGCCTTGAACAACATGCTAAGAAGGTTTGATAATTTATCATAGGTACTGAGAGCCCAATGAACTAGCAGAAATGCATGGTCAGATTTACATTCAAGAAAGGTCATTCTGGTGATGGTCTGGTTAAAAGTGTGAAAATAATCCTAGATTTGTACTTGAAGCATTGGAACATTGAAGCATTGGTGACATTTATCCAAGACAGGTATGGAAGTATGGAACAGGTTTGTTTGATTGCTTATTGTTTGTTTGGGAAATAGGCAATGGGAAGAAGATGATACATTTCACTTTGGGACAGAAGGCTTTAAGGTGTCTATAAATATTCAACTAGACAACTGAGTTGGGAGTTGAAAGCATGTAGGTGGGGGAAGTTGAAGCCATGAACATGGAGGGGGGAGGGTTCCCCCCAGATAGGATATATTGAAGGATTATTTATTTATTTATTTATTTATTTATTTATTTTTGAGTTGGAGTCTCACTCTGTCGCCCAGACTGGAGTGCAGTGGCCGCTTCAGCGATCCTTCCGCCTCAGCCTTCCAAGTAGCCAGAGCTACAGGCGCACGCCACTACACACGGCTAATGTTTTGATTTATTATAGAGAGATGAGGTCTCGCCAAGTTGCCCAGGCGGGTCTCGAACCCGCGGGCTCAGGCAATCCACTCACCTCAGCCTCCCAAAGTGCGGGATTACAGGCTGA